>SNQJ01S0046267.1:58949-81419 GCA_010110895.2 Picea sitchensis
GGATTTCCACACATGGAAGGACTTTACTATGTTCACCAAATTGATTTGAAGAGTGGTGAAGATGGTAAAATTATATGTTTTGAGTTTTGTTTTCTCGTGCATTTTATTAGTTCTTTGTGGGAAAAGGGTCTCATGCATTATTTTATGCTTTTATGAGATGCTCATGCATTTAATTATGCTTTATGAGCTTTTGGAAAAACTCATACATTATTGATGTAAAATGATTAATACTTGTCAAGGAAATTAGACTCACGTATTTTTCATTAAATTATAATCTGGAAATTGGTTTATATGTGAGAAACCACCTCACACCAATTTTCCATTTTCTCACTATTGGGTTGAGAGAATCAAGGACATGGATTAAGAGTCTTTGGGTGGTTTTGAAACTTTTCCCATTATGTACTTGAAGATAGTTTGAGATTCTAAATTCATGGATCTTGTTTTTCCTCTTTTGTAATTAGATCCTATTATTTTGGATCCAAGGATTAATGCTCTTTTTTAAGAGTGAGTGAGGAAAACTATATAATGCCTTATGTGAGCCATTGGAAAGGAGAGAGTAATGGAGAATTAATGAATGGAGTTAGGAATCCATAATTCTACTACTCCTAAGAATTTGTTAGACTTATTCATGCAAGGAATTATCCTTCTTGATGTATGGAGGTATGAGTGTGAGCAGTCTTCTTGAATCCACATTGAAGGAGAAGGAATCTCTTATGTAATCACTTATGAGAAGGTCCCAACATATTTTAAAGAAAGAATCAAAGCGATCCATATTCCAATTGAAGCGGATCAAGAGACGTAGCCCAGGGGGGTGAACTCTATTACCAACATTGGGTGTCTCTCTCTCTCTTGTTTGTTCATGTGTTTTATTCCATTTGAGTTCATGTATGTTATGTATTCTTGTTTACAAGCATGGTTAATCATGGATTTATAAGTCCTTTAATCCTTATGCAATTAGTTCGTCAGAAAACGATTCTCGATTGAAAACTTGCGTAGAGTAAAGTACTCGTCCATTTTCAGATCATTTGGTATCAAAGCTAGGCTGACTGCTTTGCAAGATGGGAAAAGGAGCGAAGAAAGAAGAAAGAATTCAAGAATTAGAATAGATAAATCACCACATTCAAGATGAAAATGTAGAGTTGAGGAGACTTTTGCATGTTGCAGAAGAAGAGAAGCAAGAGCTTCAAGAGAGGCCTCAACTTCATGGAGAAGTCCTCAATGAAATTATTGAAGAATTGCAACTCAAATTGCAAACCAAGGATGATATCTTGGCTAAGTTGCAGCATGGTGAATGAATGGAGGACAAAGAGCCTTCTATCGTGGATGCACAAACTCAAACCGAGGTATATGATGTTTTTTCATGTTCAATGTTTTCTTGGTATGAAACTAACATGGGCATGAAGCTCCTCACGAAGATGGGATACAAAGGAGGTGGACTTGGCATTCATGGCCAAGGAGTCACTCAACCATTAGAGGTGGTACAAAGACCACGATTTGCAGGTTTGGGTTATGGAAAGGAAGAGAATGGAGAATGTTCAAAATTGTTGAAGAAAAAACCATCTCTTCACCATCAGATTCCAAGAAAGGAATCAAGCCAGCTTGTCCTCATCAGAACAATAAACACTCAAGAAAGTATAAAGGACATTTCAATTATTTTCTTTCATATAAGAAAAATGATTATGGTCATAGGTCTGCTAACCAAGATATAGCTAAGCATAAAACAAAGACATTTTGGGTGGAGAATATGAGCATGCTCAACGGAAGTGAGACAAGACAGAAAGAACCCCTTTCATGTCCTCGTGAAAAGGAAAAGAAAAGGAACTATTGCACTCATTGCGATATGAGAGGCCATTGGCTTGGGAAATGCTGGAAAGTTCATCCTTAGCTTCATCCAAAACGTGGCAAGAGAGTCGTACAAACTCCTGCAAGGAAAGATGAAGCAGATGAAGGAGTTGGTCTAGTGACAATAATCCCAGAAGTAGTGCTTCCAAAAGATCAACATCTGTTTGAATGGCTTAGTAAGAATTGGTTGTCATTTTTGCAAAGTTGATAGGTTTTGTTAGATTAACCTATTGTGTAGTTGATTATTATATATATATATATATATATTTCTATAAGTTGCGGAGAATGGAGATCTCGAAAGGATTCTACAAGTTGAAGAGGATGAGAAGTGATGGAAACTCCATCCAGAGCTTCGTCGCACACCAGGAAAGAAACTTGTGCAAGAACATTTTTAGAAGGAGGTTACAAAGGACAAGGGGGAAAATGAAATCACAATCCCCAAGAAAGTCCATGTGGAAGATCATCTATCCAAGGAGCATCCATTCAAATGGCTGAGTAAGAAATGAAAGACAATGTGCAAATACATTGATGCCTTCTGATGATTCAACTATGGGTTTGTACCTAGATAAAGATTTGGTGGTTCTAAGAAGTGTAATCTTATGTAGATAACGTCTCTGAGATAGCGCTTCTAGATATTTCCTTACCCTATGTAGATACCATTTCCAAGGAGAGTGAAATCTAGCTGCCGAAATGACCAACAAGAAGAGTTTGTGTTAGACATGTTGTTTATGGACACAATTGCAATGTGTAACATGACAAGCTTCAGATCTACATCTATGTGTTAGCTGCAACAAATTGGTTTTGGATCTATATACCATATTTTTCATTTGCAACCCAATGGTCATTCCTCGCTCACTTTGTGATGATGCTGAAATGAAGACTTACTTCGATGGTCCATTCCAGTCGCTGGACAGAGCAAAAATGGGCATCCTTCCATCCTTCATAACCATGGGATCTCTAAGATCTGATCTTAGACTTTGACTAAGCAAGAGGAGAATTACTCTCGGTTTCCAATTTTCACATTGGGAAATTCAAGAGGTGACTGAATGGATGTCCGAGACAAGTGGAATTATTTTTGAGAGATCCGACATAACTTGTTCATGTTGCGTGACAAAGAATCCATCACTACGTTTGTGGTGTGTCTATGGATATGTGGCTTGGTTCACATGAATATCTCAACAATCTTCTGATGAAAAGGATGATCTAAATAGCCACAATAGAGTAGTTGTTGGAGGCTTTTTTTTCCATCAATCATGTTTCCATGTTGAGAGTCTGGTGGATGGAAATGGTGCTTGCATTTGTTATCCTATCTCTTGCTTCATCAATAAGATTGATAGATTGACTCCAACAACCAACATATTAGTTACATGATCAATGGCGACCTTCTTGGAGGATGTTTCAAGTGACATCAAATCTCACCAACGTCGAAGTTACCACGTCATCCAAGATCATCATCAGCAATAATGGTGCCATTGCATGTCAGATCCACATGTTGGATGAGAGCGATGCCACGAAGGGTTTCCTGATAGATTGTAATTGATCGAATATATCAGTTCCATGGATCTCCAGAGTGTCTCCACATTAATGAATACACGGATTTCTAGCATTATTTTCCAAAAGATCTGTAATGGAATTCAGATAGTTGGAAGAAATCCTAGATCAATTGTTTCCCAAAGCATCGACAATAGTAATTGGCAAATCGTTGCACTGGATAATGTGGAATGATGCCAAAATGAGAGGATTTGGAGGGATTTTGACCCCTATCTTCATAACAAACTCTTTTATCCACCTACCTGTTGCCCGTCGATCTGTTGCTAAAGCCTAACTATGGCCCGCTGCTTCTGTGGGTTATGCTAAAAGTGATACGATATGTTGAAGATTTTCCTGCCAAGAAAATAGTGGAGAAGGAAACTAACGGGATCTCCCTTGGAATAATTCTGAAAGGAGGATCTCCAAGACAATCGAGTGATAGTGTATGTTTGGTGGCGATATACTCAATGGAATATGGAAAGAAAAATGCCATACGAAATTCATTGGCTAAGCTCAATTCTCATCATGGAACATCCTAGATCTTCTTCCTCCAAAGGCTCGTATTTTGACAGTCAAAGAGAGACAATTTGCAAGTTTGAGGTGAAAATGTTGAGGGAACTATGATGAAAGCATTGAAATAACAACAATAGAAGTTGTAAATAATCATTGCATATCCACCTGAACCTACTACATCAGAGATGTGAATCAATATGACCACCCAACACCAATATGAAGCAGAATTGTTTGCAGATGTTGCACAGACTCTTCCTGATGATGTACTTGACAGATAAATAGTTTTTGTGTTGCACAACTTCGTTGGGATGGTGTGATAGTCAACTTTCGTCTTAGTATAACCACAAGCCATGTTTACTCCATGATTTGGTGGTGAAATTGTTGATACAGTTGTCTACACGTTGAAAGCAGAGGGTACGGGTGGTTTTATGAGCAGATCGAGTATTGAAAGCTCCAGGAAACCAATTTAATGGCAGTTTTTTTTATGTGAAGGCTAGCGTTATCATGTAGATGAGGAAAACAGATGATTTCTTCACAGGCCTCCAAAAGGGAACACCTTTATATATATAGAACCCTTGACCAACAAACTTCTCTTGAGTACGGTAGCATTCTTCTGGTTGATGGTTAGCGCCTGAGCTCAATGGAAGCAGTTTGAACTTGACAGAGAGGTATTGGGCACATGCCATTGAGGGCGCAGTCAAGGAGAGATTCAGGAATTCAGTTGATGCCGAGGTTGAGCCAGGCAGGGTCGGTTTCATAGTGTCGAGGTTTCAGGCTTGTCCATAGAGCCGAGGCACCAAGAATTCCCACAGAGTCGAGGGCCAAAACAAGAGCGCATTAAAAAACTTTGGTAAGAGTTAATACGCCTTGTTAATATGGATACTTTATTAAAATGCACTTCTTGTTCTATTTACTAATGTGGATTTACATTATAGTTTTTGAAACCAATGGTTTTGATGCCATATGTGCTGGCAAGAAAAGGAAGAACAAGGATGGCCTTTTAGAGAATTTTGCCATGAAGCAGATTAAAGATCAAGACTTTGGTAAAAGATTGATTATTGAAACTTTGGTTTTAGTTATATACCATAGTTTTACCATGGGCCAAGTTGGAATGATGCACATTTTTATTATGGTGCACATTTTTTCCATATTCATCAATGGAAATTAAGGGGCATTTGGAAATTTTGCCTATGCCTAGAGTTGGATCTATGGCCATCATGGGAATTGGGCATTTGATATATGTTGCACATTTTGTAGGGGTTTAAAACCATGGGATTTCACTACTAGTGCACCTTTTGGCTATGATGCACATTTTGTAATGGGGGTTAGAAACCTTATATTGTTCCCATTTGTACATGTTTGGCACATTAAAAGTGATGTAATTGCCCTACCAGCCATGAAGTGAAAGAAGCCCAGAAGTAGTCATTTAAAATGTAAAGAATGATTATGGTATTGTAATGTTTTTGTTTAGCTACTCGGAGTGAGAGTAGAGTGTTTTTTGTAAATCGCCAGTGGCTTCATTTGCTAAATGTTAGCTTAGGTTAGCAGATAGAGGTGATTTTACACAATCCTTTTTGGCAATTCATTGTAAACTTGACCAAAGTGTGTAGTTATAAATATGTAAAGTAAAAGGTACTCAAAGATTGAAGTAAAGTCATCAACTACGGGTTGCAGTTTATCACAGGGCATTGGATTTTCATTCGAGCTTGAAAACGAGGAAGAATTGAAGGAGATAAGGGATGTTGCCTTTTTCCAGACATTTCTTTCTGATGGTTGCAAGTGTGGCACATTAAGTTCCAACGATGCGTGGGTGAAGGATCCTTGAAAGAATGTTCCTTTTGAGGACATTTGCATAGAGATAATTTTGATACTTTTGGATACCAAAATGTTCTTTGTGGGGAGGCGTGATTCAGACGGATTTCCACACATGGAAGGAACTTTAATTTTTTCACCAAGTTGATTTCCAGAGTAGTGAAGATGGTAAACTTATATGTTTTGAGTTATATTTTCTCATGCATTTTATTAATGCTTCGTGAGAAAAGGGTCTCATGCATTCTTTTATTCTTTTATTAGATGTTCATGCATTTAATTATGCCTTATGAGATTTTTGAAAAACTCATACATTATTGAATTAATAGATGATTAATAATTGTGGGAAATTAGACTGTATTTTTCATTAAATTATAATTTAGAAATTGGTTTTCATTGAAACCATACACAATTTGCCATTTCCTATTGGGTTGAGAGAATAAGGACATGGATGAAGAGTCTTTGGGTTGTTTTGATACTTTTCCCATTATGTACTTGAAGATAGTTTGAGATCTTACATTCATGGATCTTGTTTTTTCCTCTTTGTAATTAGATCATATTATTATGGATCTAGGATGTCTCTTTTAAAACAGGTAAGGGAAAACTATGTGAGCCCTTGGAATGGAGAGTTAATGAGTGGAGTTAAAAATCCATAGTGATACTACTCCTAAGTAACACCATTTCCCCAGTTGAAAATCGCTGACCCAAGGACTATGGCAAAACTCATAAGTATGAATATGTACTGTGTAAATGGACCTTGAGGAAAGAGGTCAATGAATGTAAATGATAGATTCTAATAATGATAGTGTAGTAGAAGCTATTGTGGGAGGAGTCTTGGAAAAGAATACGATGGTGTGGAGGCACCTTGAAAAAGGCGTTAACTCCCACCAGAATGGAATACCCGTGTTGGACTCCATGGCAGAAACCAAAAAGTGGCTTCAGCTAGCCACTGAAATAAATGCCTTACTTGGTGGTAGGTTGATGGCTTGATGAGGGATGGGAGTGCAGAGCCGCCCATCAGTAGAGCCATCATGGTAACAGTGTGAGGGAGGTAATCGTGCCACCACGCAACCTAAGCGAGAGGATAGGAGTTATTATGTTTGGAGCGATTAATGGAGGAGACAGAAGACTCTGGCAATCTCTGTAAGTGAGTGATCCTTGAGGAGGAAGGATTTACAGCCATAGCTCCTACGGACAGCTGGAAGGCAGGAAGAGCACTGATCTCGGACGTGTCGTGTCAAAGGTCTCATTTCGGGGGTAGCCAGTGGTAAAATCCTTTGGGAGTGTGAACTTCTAGGTTGGGTGGGAAAGCGAGCACCCCTCTCGGCCGGTCAGCGTCATTCTTGAACTTCCTTAGATAAGTGTTTTACTCATAATGCATCTGGGATATATATGTTGTCACATATGTTCATAGACTGTGGAAATTGTACATGTTTTCCTGTGAAATGTATGTGTATTAATTGATGATAAGAAGTAGATATTAGTTCATAAAACTATGAAATTATGGCAAAGAGTTGCTGACCTTAGGAGTGTTAAGATTATGTTTGATATGAATAAGTTGATATATACTTATCACAAAGGATATCATGCTGCAATTCGTCAATAAACTAAAGCTAACTACACCTTGTGACTCGGAGAAAGTTGTCTTCCTTTCTCTGCTCCCGTGAATGACCCGGTAAGTATCTCGTCACAGAGATTCCCTCGTGGAAAGGTTCACCCGGAACACAGAGTGAGGATTCGAGCGCGTAAGCCTTATTAACCCTTTTTGAGGAGGAGCGGTCCTATGTAGGTCCCATGACAATAGTGTTATACGACAAATAAGTTGACGGGTGAATCGTGAGTGAACCTGATCATTCTGACCATTGGATTGCTTTAAAAGAGAAATATAGGCTGACCTTCAGCAGCTGAGAGGCGGTGGAGGAGTTGAACAGGAAGAAACGTGAGAAGTCTCTGAAGAGAATTAGAGAGAGAGACATAAGCTTAGGAGGGGCAGTTCCTTGTAAGAATCTTAGGAACAGGCCTGGGAGAGTTTCGAACCAAAGAAAAGATTAGGAGTCGAAGGATTCTCAAGTGTAAGAGAACCGACGGCGGGTGACTCCAGTGAAATCTCACGAAATCCCGAGGACGTCCGTCGTGGAGGTCGCGGGGAGATAGCCAGTGATTGATGTGGAGAACCCGATGTCCGCGGACCGGGGTTCGGCGTTGAGTTGATAAGGTGAAGTTCTACCGTGTAAATGTGATGTATTCCCGACTTGAAGCTGGAAGGCAAAGCCGATGGAGACCGAGGATCGTGGCATCGGATCCGGATACTCGGGGTTGGGTTGAGGATTCGCAGTAACCGTGAATCATGACATTTTATCGCAGCAGAATTTCGATGAAATCCCCGATGGGAAAGTGTTGACCAGATTGACCATTGGGGATCCGGGGATTGGACAGCTGAGTTATTGTTCGCGTTGTCGCGAACTCCAGAATCGCCGACCCGCTTTAGAAGGAAATAACCGATGGATGGAGGAGATTCTTTGAGAGGATCCGGGTCCATAATGGCGTTAGATAGAGAACAAGATGTTACCGCCATCCGGGGATGGTTATGCTCTGGATAAAAGCGGTGAAAGCGGATCTGGGTGACGAGAATCCACCGTCAGGATCTCACGATTGAGTTCCATTCCGGAGCCCCATGCTGATACGCCTTTGAGGGGGTCAGGAATTGGGCGTGCAACTCTCTAGCGGTTGAGATCAAGTCAACATGATCAAGCAGCTCGAGGCGGTCCGGACCCCCGCCATTACGCGCTTTAGTGGGGGGATCCGAGATAATTGTGAAGCGTGTGAGTAGGGCCCCTCACATGGAGGCGACTCTTTTATTAGCCGATCCCCTCTCTCCTGTACTACACACCCAAATCTTGGCGGCGGGGCTTGATCCCGGTAGCAAATTCTCATCCCTTATAGAGAGTTTATTCCTATTGTATCTGCGTGACCTGCATTGGGAATCCATCCTATGGATGCACGTTAACCCTGACGGCCTTCGACGGTTGCAGAGTAGAAAATGTAGATATTACAGTAACCCACTAAAGGAAATCAAAAGGGCCAGCTGGCGTTCAAATTGAGCGATGAATATAACCCTCGATCTGCGTGGAGCGGAGAAAGAACTGACTTCTGGCCAGGCCTCCATGGTTATTTAGGGTTCGAGTCCGACAGAGGACCGCCAAAATTTGATTTTGTTTAGTGGTGTGTTACAAGTGGTACCGAACATGGTTACAACACTCGGCTGATTGGGCTCCTTGCGAATCGTTTATAAACCTTATTGGCTCTCCTATGAGATGAAATCGGCTTAACTACCTTATCGAGTTAAAACTTGGAATATGAACACTTAGTTTGTGTGCATGTTAAAGAATTATGGAATTATTCACAAATTATGAAATATATTTAATTCTTGACTAATACCCAACTTGTCTTCACATTTAAGACTGATCAGCGGGAATCTAAGCCTTGACATAAAGTGAAGCTCATCAAGAGGTGGGAGAAGGCTCCCACAACAAGTCGAGTCAGCCGAAGAAATGATAGGAACCCCCTCTGAGACTTAATTTGAGGCCGAAGTCTCATGAATTGGTCACAAAGAAATTTGTAAAGTAGATAATGAAGGATGATGGAAAAGAACAAAGAAAAGCAAACCAGAAATTAATGTAGTTCTCTTGCGAGGCTTATCGACCTCTAGCGACAAATCTGGCATGAATGCGGGGGCCGCAAAATCATTAGTCATGTGCATTAGCCCTGCTTGAGAGAAACTTTACATCTAGAAGGTCCACCCAGTAAAGGACCAATGCAGATGATGATTCAACTGAGAAGGAAGCCAGTGATTAAGAAGATTCTTCTAGCGGCAGGACCAGTTCCTATTCTTGACAGGAAGAGCAAAAGACTTCTAAGTCACAAATTTGAGGAATTTAGAAAGGCCAAACCTCCCTCCTTAAATGAGATAAAGAAGGGAGAGGAGGGCAGAGGCTTAACTACTTAGACTAAAGAAATATTTCGAGTCCATGATTTCTCAGAAAAAATTAAAGGGGCAGAGTGGCACTTTCAATCGAGCGGAAAGGCTTCCATCCCGGTGGGAAGACCTTAAGAATATGAAAGGAGACCACGAGGACGTCTTGGAAGCGGTTTGAGAAGTACTTCCGGGAGAAGTATTTGTCAGAAAGGTATTTTGACGAGAATAAAGTTCTATGAACTCAAACTAGACCAACTTACCATGGAGGAATATGTCAGCAAATTCCTCGACTTATTGAATCGTACCCTACATCAAGTAGAGAAAACAGGCCTGCCTTCATCGATGCCATTTCTGAGGAATATCTGGGAACCGAATTGAGTTTGAAATGAACCAAAGACCTTAGAACCACCTATACGAAGACAACATATTGTCATGAGCAATATGGACATGAAGTGATCAGGTAAGGCTGGAAACAAAAGAATGATTCAAAATTACAGAAGAAAGGGAGCAAATCCTCAGTATTTAAAAACTACAAAGAGAACCCCAAAATGAACTTCCCAACCCAGAGTATACTCCAACAGAACTTTCCCTCTGCGGATGGAGGTAAAACCTCTGGACTTGTACCAATAAGAGTGATAATCAAGGAGAAAACCGTTTGGAATGTTGGGATTTCAGAGGAGATCATCTCCGGAGATATTGTCCACTCCGACAGCAAAACAATCGGAAAGTTTATAGCATGCAAGAAGCTACTACGGTCGATGATGTGGCAAGGTATTGCTTACCAGATCTATCGACCTTGGATAACCAAAGGCGACCACAAGCAGGTGGTGGATATAGAAGGTATGATCTTCAACCTTTTGGTATCTGTTTTGATTGACCTGGTTCAAATTTGAGTTATATATCCCCTAAAGTTGATGATAAGTGTAGAGATTCTGACCACGAAAACAAACCTAAGCCATAGTTGGTCTGGAGTTAATATGGCACCAAAGAAAGGTGGTAGGCCCGGAAGTACCAGCCACCCGATTAATGTTGGGTGAATTTTCCACCCAGCAACCCTTAATGCCAATACCCACAGGATCATGCGATGTTGGTTGGTATGGTAGTACAGCGCCCATAAAGCCAAACTGGATTGGTACTATAAAACCTTAGAATGTAAGTGAAGAGGAAAAGGATAACCCTTCAAAGGGATCGAAAACCCGGTCTCGGTGAGACAAATATCGACCCTTCAAATGAGAAATTATTGCAGAAAGGGATGTCCCTATATGCAATCTGGTCTGAAAATGTCGAAGGCTAAAACCAAGCCTACGAAGATCACTATCTGAGAATAACAGAATGTGTTTCGAGGAAGAATCTAGGGCCTACCTCTGGAAAGAGACATTGACTTCTCAATAGAACTTGCGCAAGGAGCTTGATCGCAGAATGTCTAAAACACCCTATCGGATGAGCATGCTTGAGTTAGTTGAACTCAATTGCAATTGAAAGAAATGATGGATAAGGGTTATATTGACCCAACATGTCCCCATGGGAAGCAGGTCGCTCTTTGTGAAAAGAAAAGATGGCACCGCCCTTAGGCGTATATGAATTCTGAGACAACTTAATAAAAGTAACCATAAAGAACAAATACCCCACCTTGAGGATCGATGATCTATTTGATGAGTTGGGAGGTGTGTTTGTTTTCTCAAAATTGACTTGAGGTCGGGATACCATCAATTCAGGATTAAAGGGTGAACATCCATAAAGGCCGAAACTGGGACGAGCCTGGTCATTATGAGTTTATTAGTGAAAACACCATTTTGGGTTAACCAATGGCCCTGCTACTTTCATGTGTTTAATAAACAATGCATACTCAGTAAATTTTGGATAAATTTGTACTAGTCTTTATTGATGATATCTTAATCTACTCTAAGAATAGAAGAACATGAAGAACATATCAAAATGGTGCTACAAGTGATAAGAGAGAATCAGCTCTATGCTAAGTTCAATAAGTGTGACTTCTTTTAGAAACAAATACACTACTTGCAGGACGTATTACTGTCCAGGAAAGTATGATGAATCTGACAAGATCCCGGGTCTATCATGGAATAGCCTACCCCAAAGGATGTCTCGGTTTAGATCCTTCATGATTAGTAGGGTACTATATGAGATTTATAAAAGATTTCTCAAGATTGGTTGTCCAATCACACCCCTCGAGAAGAAGGGGACAAAATTTACGTGGACACAACAATGAAGAAAAGATTTCAAACCTTGAAACATCCTACTATACGCGCGTGTTGAAAATTGCGGTATTGACGACTTCCTTGTGTGCACATATGCCCGTAAGGAAGGGCTCGGGGGAGTCTTTATGCAGGAAGGAAAAGTGATATGCTATGAGTCCCAAAAATTAATGAACGCAGGAGTCAACTATGTGATATGATGCAAGGGTAGTTGCCATAGTGCAGCCTTAAAAATGTGGAGCATTACCTCATGGGGAGGAAATTTAGCACTTATAATGAGATCAACGTAGATTTGGTATTTGTTTGATCAACCCAGCTCAATACTAGACAAGCTAAGTGGATGGCCCTCATTAAGCGAATTTGATTTTGAAATCAAACACATCAAGGAGTAAGGAGAGAATAGAATTGGTAGAGTGCCCTTAAGCGGAAAAACATGAGAACGGTTCACCTGGCCGTGGTGAGTACCTATGAGACGGATATCAAGGACATTGTCAAAGAGGCACAAGAAACAGGTTTCTTCGTCCAAAATGTAACCTTGTACCCTCTGACCAGAAACATTTGGAGATAAACATCTGAAGGCTGGATGACCAAAGGAGGTCTACTCTCTGGAGATAGAATTTACATATCCCAAGTTGTGCTGACTTGAAGAGGTTCATCATGGATGAAGACTACATAAAATACCCTACTTTGGTCACCAGGGATATCGAGGAAAATGATTTTGCCACTGAAACAATTTTAAGCGAGGATTGAAGAAGGACATAGCCAAATATTTGGCCCAATTATAGAATGCCAGCAGGTTTAAGTAGAACATCGACACCCAGATGGATTATTGCACCCTTTACCCATCCCGGAATGTAAATGGGAAACCATCTCATGGATTTTTTCACCGGATTACCAACCTCAACTAGGCAAGGAATGATGCCATTATGGTGGTGATAGATAAGCCGAGTGTCTGCTCATTTCATTCTCATCAAATCGACACACCAAAATGATAGATAATCTCGCCTGGTATTTATGAAAAGGGTGTTTATTTTGCAGCATAGAAAAGAATGTATATCAAATGAGACACAAGAATTCACTTGAGTGCGGGAGATCCTTGATGGGCGGGATTAGAGATAAATTGTTGTTTAGTACAGCCTATCACCCTCAAGCTGATGGACAAGCGAAAGAAATTAAATCAAATATTAGAGATATGTTAAGGATGCATGCAGTGCACGGCCTAGAAAATGGAAGACTACACGCCATTGGTGGTTGCCACCTACAACAATGGGTATCAGCATCCTTAAAGATGGAATCCATTAGGAAGTTCTCTATGGAGAGACAATGCCAACCTCCGGTCGAAATTTGGAGCAATCTTACATCAGTGAGTTTCTTTGAATTGAACATACTAAAAGAAATGGAACAGCAAATTGATTGAATAAAACAAAATCTGAAGGTCGCTTGAGGCAAATAGGAAAAGCTATGATGATCAAGGGAACTCGAGGAGAGTTCCAAGCGAGGAGATCATTTGTATATCTCATAATTAATCCCATAAGGAGTTCCCTAAAAAATGGGAGCTTGTGCCAAGTCAGCACCGGTATTGTGGACCTTTTGAAGTCTAGGCAGTGGGGACACATGGCCTATCATTAACACTTCCTCCATAGGTAAAGCCTGTAATGTTTTCCTTGTTTCCTTGTGAAGAAATATGTACACATGATGCTAATCATATAATTGATTGATTTATGATCAGTGGGCAGGAGGGAGAATTCCTGCCAAGACCCCAATGCATATTGAATGAGAAACCCAACTCAGAACGAAACCATTACCTGAAGTCGAGTCACGGTGGAAACATTTTGGCTCAAATGAGGCTACATGCAGAATGGAGGATGCCATGAGGCAGGCATATCGATTTGTTTAATTAATTCTTATGATGCTTCACAAGAACATAGAGGGGCGATGTTCCCTTTTTAAGGAAAATTGCAACACCTGTTTCCCCAGTTATATCAAAAGCCCCGAGCTAGCCAAGGACTATTGAAAACTCATAAGTATGAATATATGATGTAAATGGACATCTTGAGGAAGGAACTCAATGAATGCAAATGATAGATTTAATATTAGGTATGGCCCGAGCTGTTGGCGGGGAAGTGCTTGGAAAAGAGAGAGACCACGAAGGTGGTGGAGGGAACCTTGAAAAAGGGGCGTTAACTCCCACCAAGAATGGAATACCAGGTATTTGGACTCAGCAGCTGGGAGAACCAAAGCACTAGCTGCCAGAAATAATGCCTTGCAGTTTGGTAGGTTGATGGCTTGATGTGAGGGATGGGGAGGTAGACTTCCCATCCAGTGAGCCATCATGGCCGACTATGAGAAGTGTCATTTCCTGTAACCTCCTTGAGGATGTTAAAATATGTTTGGAGCAGTCTTGGAGGGGCCATGAGGCTACAGCAATCTCTGTGAAGTGAGTGATCATGAGGAGGAAGGATTGCAACCTTCAATCCTAGTCACTGGCAAACAAAGACACAATCTAATAGCATCGTGGTCTCAGCTCAATGGTGTCTAGTGGTAAATCCGTTAAGAATCGCTGAGCCTAAAGTTGGGCGGAAACGAGCACCCCCCTCAGCAGTCGCGTCCATTGCTGAACTTACTTCGATAAGTGTTTACTCATAATGCATCTTTGGGATATATATCTTTGTCACATATGTTCATAGACTTGTGGAATTGTACATATTTTCCTGTGTAGAAATATGCAGTATATTAATTGATGATAAGAAATAGATATTAGTTCTTAAAGAAAAGCTGTGAAATTGTAAAGTTTCTGCGACATGAGAGTGTTAGCGTTATGCTTTGATATGAATAAGTTGATATATGCTTATCACAAAAGATACCACGCACGACGTACGTTGATAAAAATTAAGCCAATCATGCCCAACCATACTCGGGAAGTTGTCTTCCTTTAACTGCTCCCGGGAATGACCCGGTAAAGATCAGATGCAGAGATTCCCTCAGGTGGAAAGGTTCACACGAGAACCAGTGAAAGGATTACGGTAGCATGAGCTATATGCTCAACCCTTTTGAGGAGAGGAGCAGTCTATATGTTAGTCATAACAATAGTGTTATCGACAAATAAGTTGACGGAGTGAGATCACAAACCGGAGTGAACCATAGTCATTCACAACCATTGGATTGTTGAAAGTAACGCATGCGACCTTCACGCTTTGAGAGCTGTGGAGGTTGAACACCGGAAGAAAGTGAGAAGTCTCTAAAGGATTCAGAGAGAGAAACAAAGCTCGGAAAGCGGTTGTATAAACATCTAGAGCAGGCCTGGGAGAGTTTTTTAACCAAAGAAAAGCTTAGGAGTGGGAGGATTCTCAAGTGTAAGAGAATAGACGGCGAATGACTCGATGAAATTTCATGAAAATCTGAGGACCGTCCGTCGTGGAGGAGTTAAGGGAGATGGCCTAGTAGAACGGAGAACCAATGTCCATGGACTTGGAGGTTTAGCATTGAAGTTGATAAGGTGAGTTCTACCTGCGATGAATAAAATTAAATTCCAAACTAAGCTGAAACAGACGATCGGGACATGGATCGTGGCATCGAGATCCGGTCTCCGAGGGTTGGGGTTGAGGATTCGCAGAGTGTAAGTGAATCATGACATTTTATCTGCCGGAATTTCCAGATGAAATCCCGATAGAAAGTGTTGTGCATTGACCATGAATTCGAGATTTGGTGTGTATGAGAATTGTGTTAAGTCTGTCCTTGAACTCGAAATCCTTGATATCCCGACCCTTTTAGAGGGAAATAACCGATGGACGTAGGAGATTCTTTTGGAGGATCCCCGGGTCCATAATGGCCGTTAGATGAGGGAACAAAACGTTACCTTAAACCAGGACGTGGTTATGCTCTAGGATAAGCGGTGAGCAGATCCGGACGACCCGAATCCACCCGTCCAAATCTACTATTGAGGTTCCATTCCAGAGCCTGCTGATACGCGCTGGCGGAAGTGGGTGGGCGTCTGTCTCTCTAGCGGTTGAGATCAAATCCCAACGCGATCAACGGCAGCTGGTGGTCCAGGACCCCCTTGCCATTACGCCTTTAGTGGGGATCGGAATAGTGTGGCGTGTGAAGTGAGACCCATCCTTGTCATGACGACCACCATGTCGCATATTCCTCTTGCCACCTGTATTACACCCAAACACGCGACGGGGCTTGTTCCCATTGGCAAATTCTCTATCCCTTATGAGGTTTATTCCTATTGGCCATCCGTGACCTCGTGGGAATCCATCCTAATGGGATGCACGTTAACCCTGAAGGGCTTCGACGGTTGCAGAGTAAAACATGTAGATATTACAGTAACACGTAGCGCGAAATACAAAGGACGCTGCGTTCAAATTGAGCAGTGAATATAACCCTCGATCAAGTGGGAACGGAGAAGAACCCGACTTCTGATGGGCCTCCATGGTTATTAGGGGTTCGAGTCAAATGAGAGGCCATAGGGCTGATTTGTTTAGTGGGTGTGTTACAGCTAAGCATTTTTTAGACTTATTCATGTAAGGAATTATCCTTCTTGATGTATGAAGGTATGAGTGTGAGCTGATCTTGTTGAATCCTCATTGAAGGAGAAGGAATCTCTTATGTAATCACTTATGTGAAGGTCCCAACATCTTTTGAAGGGATAAGCGATTTTGTATTCGATTAAAGCCGGATCAGAATGCTTGAGAAGTTGTATTCCAATTGAAGCGGATCCAAAGACGTAGCCAGAAGTGGAACTTCTGGCCTGGCATTGGTTGTCTCTCTCTTGTATTTTCATGTTATTTATTCCATTTTGAGTTCATGCATGTTATGTATTCTTGTTTACAAGCATGGTTAATCATGGGTTCATATTCCCTTTAATCCTTATTCAAATAATTCATCAGAAAAATATTCTAGATTGAAAACTGCGTAGAGTAAAAGTACTACAGCCCATTTAGGATCAGTTCTCCTCGCCAAGTTATTTAACTTTATGATTCTCGATTGAAAACTTGCGTAGAGTAAAGTACTCGCCCATTTTCGGATCAGTTCTCCTCTCATAACCAAAGTTATTTAACTTTATAATAAAAATATAGTTGCACTCAAACTAATTTTTGAAGACATAAAAGAAGGAGAGCATGACAAATGCAACACATGAGAAAATAGGAGAGATACTTTTGATAAGGCTTGTTCTTGCCTCAAGTGAGAATATATGTCCATTCATTCATTTCTAAGTTTTTTAATAGCTAAGTTATCTTGTCGATACCAGGTTTATTCTAAAGGTGGTGAATAAGGACTAGGAAGCATTGAATATTGACATGCTTTAAATGTCATTCATTCATCTTGAAATTCTATTTAGTATTAATTAGAAATTCTAAATTTAATTTCAGTGTTGGTTAATGCTAGTTTTACGGAGTCAATACTATGATGCACTTGTAGCTTGGATTGATCCACTTCAATTTTAAGTTCTAGTATTCTTCTTTTGAGACATCGATTGTCTATGTATGAGTCAAATAATATCTTAGACTTCTAAGTTTAATTCTGATCCAAACTCTCACAAGTGTTTGAAAAAATAAACTTGGTTGTAACTGAGATTGTTATCAATAAAATTATATGCTAATTTATTCTCATTTATGAGACTTGTTGTGTGTTGATTTTCATACTTAAGTTATCTTGCATTTGCTTACTCAATTGTTTTATAAATTCATTTTTCAAGCACATTTTCTATTTTTAAAATTATTTCACACTAAAACATACAGATTTTATAATAGCATCAGATCGAAGAATATATTTCTTGAGGTCTTATTGAGGTTTTTGACAGACTATAAGCCTAGGGTGATAATATTTCCTATCTCACCTATCCTAGTGATATTTCAAAATGCTTGAGTGAGGATATTTCCATTCCTCCCATCAACATTTATTTGGCGAGCATACTGGAGATTTTTTTACTCTCTGGTTCTTTTTTTGTATTTATTTTTCTATTATTTTATTTAATGATTTTTCCTACCCCACAACAACAAAACTTGAGGTTTCGTCTTCCTAACCAAAGAAGTATCACATCAAGTCTCTTTTATTTTATCCTAGAAACTACCCGCACTCATGATATTGAAATACAAGAACTATGAGAAGTCATTCAAAGGAAGGCTCTTAATCAACCTCCTCAATAGAGAGTTGTATTATGACCACCCAATCTCATTAATCAAGATGAATAAAAGGTCGGCCTTTTGAATTTGATCATTTCTTGAATATATGAAGGATAAAAGAAAACTTTGAGAATCTTAATCCAAGGCTCTGAAGATCCTTGTATGATTCTGAGACTGAGCTAACAGTGTGTCAAATTCTTTTCCTCCTAGGAAAACTAAATTGACTTCTTCTAGTGGTTTCAGTAGTACTAGAGTCATGAAAAAATCCATCTTCTTCCTTAATCAGAAGCATGTATAGTCACTATAATCATGTCCAATCAACCACAAATCCTACAAAAGTTATCAAACAATATGGTTTATTCCGATTTGAAGAGGATGCAAATACTACTTCGTGGCATGTGTCCTCTCCTTTATATTTGGCTCCAGCCACTACTCTTACAAATTTTAAAGACTATTTGCAAAAATGTTTTGGAAATTGAACTATTTCAGTTAATGAGTACTTAGTTTTTTTTTTTCAAATGCATGCCATAAAATTGGAGCAAATGAAAATGATAGATGCATGAGACTTTTTGTTAATTCTTTGCAAGAAAAGGTTGTTGTCGATTTCTTTGAACTACTTCCTAAGATATTTATTAATTGGGATGAATTGTTGTATTCATTTAAATCAAAATATGGACAACCTCAAAGTCTAGTAGATTTTTTTAAGGATTACAATAATATTGTTTAAAATAAAGGTGAAACAATCAAATATTTTCACTTGTGTTTCACTAAATTATACAATCAGATTCTAGAAATCATTAGGCCACACAATCAAGCTAACTTAATGCATTACTACAATACATTACCTTATATTTATCATCGTAGGTTGTAAGAAATGAATGCTAACAATCTGGGGTCTGCATTACAAACTTGTTTAGAGTTTGAGGAGCAGTTGGCAAGAACAAGGCTCCCTATCAAAGACTATGTCAAACAAACTGACATGTTAACTATGTTACAACTTGTACATGATATGAGTTATAGAATGATTGATTTCAAAAGAAAAGGGGTGACTTCTACCTTCATTGAAACCTCCACCCAGGCTTCCTTAAGAAACCAAACTCATAGTTTTCAACCCAAGGCCATTCTCTCGAGAAGCTGGTGTAATTTTTATGAGGAGAATCATGATGAGAACATTGTGAAATTAAAAAGAATGTGAGAGAGCGCATATTTGGAAAAAGGATAGACACAACAATTGTTTCCTTAGATTGGTCTCAGTGAGAGGATGTCATGATGGTTGAAACTCAAAACAAATCCTATCAGAACAAGGGAAAAGGAGGTCCTCCTAAAACCACTTTTGCTCCTAGTACATCCTCTCAACAAACTAATCCTAAAATCATGAGGAGTACTCAGAATCCATAGATTTTAACCTCATCTTCTTCATCTAAATACAATATCTTTAAACAATTGGCTACTACCAAAGTAGATGCATCTTTATTGGACATGGTGATTGTCCCTGAACAACAAAATCATCTGAAATACTTTATGGAAGGTGAATCTTCCATTGTTTCCAGTTTGACTGAAAAACATAATGAAGAATAAATGTATATAAATAAATTAGGTGTATATAATCCTAGAAATTATGTAAAATAATCCTCCTTTTTACGTTTCTGTAAAGATTATGGATAAGATTGTGCATTGATGTCTAATTGATGGGGGATATGGCCCCAATCTTATGTCTAATATTGTCATGGAAGAGTTAGGTCTTTCACGTACCAATGAAAACTCAAAAAGGATGTTATCTTGCAGTAGTCATCAATAAGCCACTATTGGTGAAAGCAAATATGTAACTTTGGTTTTGCGTGATCACCCTAAGATCATGACCACTTGTAATATTCAAGTAATTTATATGCCAATTAGTAATTATTACATCATCTTGGGAAGAGATTGACAAGCATTAAATGTTGGATATATTTCACTAGATGGGACACGTGTCCCTTCCCAAAAATGGAAAGAATATTATTGTTCTTCGGGTGGGACAAATCTCACCATACATAGAAAGTCTTCCACAACCACATGTTAATTACAATGAAGAAGTTATAGGTGTAGGTTCAATTTTTCTAGAGGAAGACAATGATTTTGTTGCACAACTACTTGACCTTGAAGACGGTATGTGGCACGTGCATTTTGATGGTCCATGCTCAAGTGAAGGTATGGAGCTAGCATAGTATTTTATTCACCTGTAAGAAAAAATCATATTTTTTCTTATAGATTAGAATTTGCATGTATGAATAATGTAATAAAATTTGAGGTCTTGGTTCTTGGAATAGAGAATGTATTCAATCGTGGTTGTTATCATATTCTTATTTTTGGGGATTCTGAATTTATTGTAAATCTGGTTAGAAGAATTTACACCCCATCCAATAAATTTCTAAAGAGGTAAACACAGGCAGTTTGGAAATTAATCTATGATCTTCTATCTTTCAACATTACTCATATCAGGAGAATTCTGAATTCTATGGATGATAGGTTTGTTGTTTTTGTAGCTACTCTTACAAGACAATTGCTCCCTGAGAGTTGTGATTATATATTTGTGTCATTATTGTTTGGTATGTGTTATATTCTTTGCACGAGCGCGCAGGGGGGTTTGAAGAATTTTTTTCCTCGGGAAATGTGTCACATTTTTGGGTGGTTTTTCGGCACATGGTTTTTGTCGATGGTTTTCTATTTCCAGTTAAGGAATTAGGGTTGTTGACTAATCCATGTCATTAGGTTAGAGTTTTGGATGTCGCTGGCTCCTATATGTATATTGTATTGTAAACAATGTATCATTATGAATGAATATAGAATATGTCGGTTTTCCCCGTTTGGGTTTCCAGGGGAAAAATCTGTGTAATGTTTGTATTTGCCACTGTATATTTTATGTTCTTTTACTAAAAATATGTTTGCAGTAAATATTGTACAAGGTTAAAATCTACATTTGGTATCAGAGCTTTGTTGGCTTCAGGGGGATGCCTTTATGGTCAAGGGTTTGGATCAGGACTGTGATAAGCCTTGTTACAGTGGGAGATCTGTGGTATTGATATTTCAGGTGAAAATAAATGGAAAGAAATTCAAAGATGGAGATCGAGAAGTTTAATGGAAATTTTTTTTAGCTGTGGAAGCTCAAGATGGAAGATTTATTGGTGGACAGAGATTAGTGGATCGCAGTAGATCCAGGTACTGCACCTACAAGAACTTTAGCATATGACTAGGAAAAGTTGCATTGGAAGGCAAAGAGCACAGTCTGACTATTTCTCTCAGATTCAGTATTACTGAATGTGTTAGAGGAAGTTACAGCCAAGGATTTATGGGATAAGTTGGGGAAGTTGTATCAGTCTAAGTCCCTAGTAAATAAACTATTCGTGAGAAAGAAATTGTATAACCTTTGAATGCCTTCATATGGAGACTCGGTGGCAGAACATTTGAATGCCTTCAATATTGTGGTAAGTCAGTTAGTATCTGTTGAGATTAAAATTTCAGATGAAGATAAATGTATCAGTTTATTGTGTTATTTACCATACTCGTGGGATAGTCTGGTTGTGGCCATAGGTAGTAATACGACTTCCTTGAAGTTTGATGAAGTGGTCTCATCCTTGTTGTCGGAGGAGATGAGACGGAAGAATATGGAAGGACAGAGCACAGACGCATTATTTGCAAGAGGATGTTCCCAGGAAAGAAATAGATCTAAGTTCTCAAGTGGGAGATCTAAGTCTAAGGATAGATCTAAATATCTCAGAGATGTGGAAAGAAGGGCACTACAATAAGCAATCTAGATCCAAAGTTGAGAAAAATAAGGGATCTAAAGAATCTCCTTCTACAGAAGAAAATACCTCTAAGGAATAAGGAGGGGATGTGTACTTGGCTTCTTCAAGCACACCTGCAGATCATGAGGAATGGTTGGTTGAATCAGGTGCATCCTTTCATATGAATCCCCACAGGGAGTGGTTCTGTGAATATGAAAGGTATGATGGAGGTAATTTTTTCTTAGGTGATGACTCGACAACCAAAATCATAGGTTGAGGAAAAGTCAAGTAGAGGCTCATAGATTGAAGGATTAGAACACTGCCTGGTGTTCTGCACATCCCAGGTTTGGCCATAAATTTGATTTTTGTAGGAAAAATGGATGATGCAGGGGTAAAAACAATATTTGAAAAGGAAACATGCAGGATGGTTCGAGGAGAAATGGTGTTGTTGAATGGAGTTTGGTTTGGAACTCTGTATAAGCTGCAAGGAAGCACTATTAGTGATGGGTGTAATAGTTCCATTGTTCCTGATATTGGAGTTGAGGAAGAAAGAACTCCTACAGTCTTTGGAGAAAAGGTTATGTCGTGGCATCAAAGATTGGGGCATATCAGAGAGAAGGGTCTTCGACTAACACACAGTAAAGGTATGGTTGAAGGTATGTCTAACTTCTCTCTGGATTTTGATTTATGTGAACATT
>SNQJ01S0046268.1:0-15055 GCA_010110895.2 Picea sitchensis
AAACTGAATTTATTTTGGTAAAAATGTAATTTTGTTGTAAATTGGCTAGGTTGGCCTTGATATTTTGACCTAAAATAATTAAAGGTCAAATTTTGGTATAAATAAACATTCAATGACATTCATTTTCATCATAACTCTCACTTGGGAGAGTGGAGGTCTGAAATTTTCTCCCTACTAAGGGTTATTGGCTGAAATAAGGAGGGAACTACTCTTTTAAGGCTTGATTTTGGCACTTGGACAAATTTTATGATTTTTTGTGGCATTCTTGCATGGTTTTACATGATTATTCTTGGTGCAAGTAAGTAGATTTTTATTTTTTCATTGTAAATGGTTATGGTTATGATTTTATTTCTCATACAAGATTATGAAATTGCATGTTTTGATTAATGGTTGAAGTAAGAAACTTAAAGTGCTAACTTTCTTTCTTTTCATTTGCCTAGCTTTGTTGAATTGATCTAGTAACTAGTTTAAACCCTAGGCCCCTAAATTTCTATCTCTCTAGAGTTTTATATTTTTTTACTGTGCAAAGTACTTTTCATCCATAAAAATCCATGAAGAAGGAGGTGTTAGGGCCTAGAAGTGCCTACATTCTATCTTCCTCACTTGTTAAGGTCAAACCTCGGAGGACTTAAGTTGTTACTCCTCCTAGGTCTTCTCCCTCTTGGATTATGTGTAAAATCACTTGTTAGAATCCTTGAAGGAAGCTTCCTACTTGACTCCAATACCCTTAGAAAGGCACTAGTCAAACCTCACTCTTTGACAAGTATCTTCAATCTCAAACTCCAAATTGTTTCCTACTTGATTACCCTACTAACTTTAACTAGTTAACTAACCTAGCTTAGAGATACTAAAATCCACTTAATTACTATTGATAATTCAATGTTACAACCATTGTTTGTAGTCTATATGATCTTACCAGCCACCTTAGAACAACCCATGATTTGTAAAAGGCAAGTTACTATCAATATATGCTCAAGTGTTTGTTCAATTTCCTTAGCAGAGTACATTTCTGAATCTTTTTTATTGCTATCATTACTTCTATTTTACCGATGTTACATTTAACTTAGAAAGCCTATTTAAATCCAATTTTTGGTTGATATATTTAGAGAACTCACATAAAGATAAAGTATTATCATTGATGATTTAAATGCTTGTTCACATTGTCCGCACAAGTGTGTTCTTATTGATACAAATTTGCAATTGTTATCATTTACTTATCACTATCATCTACTGATCCAGGTGGATATTGGTGGCCACCCACCTTTTCCAACAGGCTCAAAACAATTTTCTGGCAATTTTGGTAATTTACTATTTTTAGCAGTTTTTCACTTCTAAAGACGTTTTGAGGCCCTAAACGATGTTTTTTGTGAAAACAATGAGAAATATGGAAGTTCCTACGTTATTTCCACCAAAATTAATATCCTTGACGATACATTTCCAACGGGATATCATACGCCTAAAACGAAGATCGTATGAAAAAGTTACGACCCCGGGAAGTTGATGTACTAATTTACCCAAACAGGACCCACATGGCTTTTGGTGCTTCATCTCCTAGGGTTAGGTTTTTGGATTTCTAGGGTTGTTCGCATTCTTGTTTATTGTAAAAATTCCTTCAGAGCCTCATTGTAATGATCTTCTTGTGAATGATCACAACCATCATATCTCTTCTCAGAGATAAGCCGCCACCATTCCAGCAAGCTTGTTTTCACGACATTTTACAGTTTCAACTTATTTTCTTATTGAATAGAAAATCAGTTTTACTATATCTCTGTTATTTTGTGTTAAGAACCTGTTAATAATCTGTATTCATTTCGTTCTGCTCATAATGTTTGGATCAGTGGTTTCAGATCGGTCTGCTCTTTGCCATCTTAATGCATGTCCCCAACGAGGTCGAAGTACAAAGAGTTGGGTCTCAAGCTTGTTTCTCTTGAGGACAAAAGCTCTCGCACATCCAAGTTACCTCCCCATGTCAAAGATTGGTGGGAAACTTTTTGTGAGCAAAAGGAAACAGAGGAACCCTCATTATTTACAGTCACGACCACCTAGGAATCATTTAGGGATGTTATTAAGGAACAATACTACCCTGTCTGAAGTTATGATGACTTGTATACCAAATGGACCACACTGCGGCAAGAAAGAAACCAAACAATGACAGATTTCACAAATATATTCCATAACTAGTGCACCAAGCTAGGTATCAAAGATTCAGACCAACATCTGGTGCTCTGCATAGATACATCAACACCGAAATAGAATTTATGGAAATCTCATCCTTAGGCGCCACCTACCGATATGCCGTCAAAATCGAGCAGAAGCTCAAACAAAAGACATGACAATTTGGGCCTGGGAACCCCTCACAACAAAATCCAGGAAAGGGCAACCCCAACCCAAAGTACAAAGGACAGAGAAAAGATGGACAGTATCAAGACAACCAGTCCAAGCCGCAAGCAAAGAAGGACACCAGAAAGACAAAGAAATATAACGAGAAGTGGTGTGACTTCCATAAGAGCCCTTGGAATAACACTATTGACTGCCGCTCAAAGCAGTCATTGTTGGCCGAAGTAAAATCCTCTGAATCAGATGTGGGTTCTAAATCTGAGCCAGAACCAGAAAGGGGAAGACAGATCATTGACGCAGAATCCAGTGCCACAGTTACTACCACCAAAATCCAACCTGGTGAACTAGACGAGCCAAAAGAAGGAGAGCACATCTTCCATTCACAGATGTGGGTAAAAGGCACCCCGTTGCACTTCATCGTTGATAGAGGTAGCCAGAATAACCTCATCTCAGTAGAGGTCGTCAAGCGGCTGGCCCTACCGACAACGCCGTACCCACAACCCTACACCATTGGATAGCTCTGACAAGGAAGCGATCCTCGTGTCAACCAACAGTGTCGAGTATCGTATGACATCAATCCCTTCAAAGACGAGGTATTGTGTGATGTTTCTCCTCTCAAATTTTTTGATGTTCTTTTGGGCCAACCTTATTTATGGAAACGTCATGTTGTATATGAGTCTAGGCCTCATAGTGTTATTATTACCTTGAACAGGAAATTGTACAGGATACTCGAAGCAGTCCCACCTAGTGTTATTTCCTTGATCTCTGCTAAGCAATGCAGGAAGGTCATCTCTCATATGGGGAAGTTTGTCTTCTTCGTGATTCGCTCTCAGAATAAGAGAAAGATCACAACCACATCCAGGATCTCTGTGACCAACCTCTCCACACAGGAGAAGCAAGTAGATAAGGTCATGGAAGAATACTTGGATATCTTCTCCTCACCTATCAGGGTACGTCTACACTTCCAGTTCACCCCATCGATCTGACCCCCGACGCATCGCTTCCCAATGGGCCAGTCTATCATCGCTCTCTGTTAGAGAATGAGGAAATCAAGCGACAGATCCAAGAATTTCTCCACAAGAGGCACATCCATCCAAACTCATCACCTTGCGAGAGCCCAATCATGTTGGTACAGAAGAAAGATGGAACCTAGCGACTATGCATTGATTACCGGGATTTGAATAAAATCACAGTCAGAAACCGGTACCTGATTCCACGAATTGATGACCTCCTTTATCAGCTCACGGGGGACAAATACTTTAGTAAGATTGATTTGAAGTCTGTCTAATACTAGGTCCCTGTAGAAGAGACAGATGTATGGAAGATCGCCTTCAAGTCAAAGGAAGGCCTTTTTGAATGGTTCGTCATGCCCTTTGGTTTGACAAATTCTCCAGCCACTTTCATGAGGATGATGGATGATATCCTACGACCATTCACCAATAATTTTGTACTAGTGTCTCTGGATGGCATTCTCATTTATAGCAAGACTTGGGTTGAACACTTGCAGCATATTCAGTAGGTTATGCACACTCTGCAGCAACAAAAGCTATATGCCAAATTGGAAAAATGCTCCTTAGACATGGACAAGGTCCATTACCTGGGCTACATCGTTGATCAACATGGCTTACATGTGGATCCAACCAAGATCCAAGTCATCAGTGACTAGCCAGCCCCAACCACACTCACTGAGTTTCAGAGCTTCTTGGACCTTGCCAATTTCTACCATAGGTTCGTGTTGGGATTCTCCCATATTGCATGGGCCCTCAGCCAAATAAACAGGGATGGTGATAAGGTGAAATTTGCGTGGGGCCGGTCCCAACAATAAGAGTTCGATGATTTGATGCAGCGCTTGTGCTTAGCCTAGTACTTTCACTACCAGACCTGCAACAACCCTCTGAGATCAAGATAGATGCTTCAGACTATGCTATGCGTTCCATTCTCACTCAGCACGACCACCTCGTGGCCTATCATAGTGAGACATTATCAGATGTTGTATGTAAGTACCCTACTTATGACAAATAAATGTACTCCATTGTGCAAGCCTTTCGCCAGTGGAGACATTACATTCTTGGGAAGGGGACAATCATCCACACTGATCATAAGCCACTACAGTTCATGCAGACACAAGGGAAATTGGAGAATGATCGCCATCAAAAGTGGTCCACATACTTCCAGCAATTCCACCTCAATATCAAGTATAAAACAAGAAGCACCAATCGCGTCATCCATTTCCTTAGCACACCGCCACTCGCGACACTCACCACGGTGCTAGACTCTTGCAACCATGAGACCTATGGATGGCCCCAACTCTATGAGACAGATCCAGACTTCACCACCACCTACCAAATGTTGGGTGCAAATGTAGTTGTCGATAATTCTCATCTTCAAGATGGGTTGTTGTGTCGTCTGGGCCATATCTATGTTCCATAAAGAGAAGGAGCGAAGCTGATCTAGGAATCCCACTACAGTTGGGTGGTAGGACACTTCGGCATCGAAAAGACAATGGTGATGCTACAAACACATTTCTATTGGCCAAAACTTCGACAGGAGGTCAACAAGTATATCAGGTCCTGCGCTATTGCCAAACTGACCACTAAGAAACATGGCCTGTACACCCCTCTTCCTACTCCTGACAGGCCATGGGAATCCATCTCAATGGACTACATGTCGAGCCTCCAGTCCACCAAGCGGGGATATGACTATGTTTTTGTGGTTGTTGATCTCTTTTCTGAGAAGAAGATTTTGGTTGCCTGCAAGAAGAACGTTACAGCAGAGACCACTGCCAAGCTATTCTTTGAACGAGTCTGGGTACATTTTGGGATCCCACAAACCATTGTCTCATATCGGGATAGTCGATTTCTCAGCACATTTTGGTCGAGCCTCTGGTCACTGTTGGACACCAAGCTTACCAAATCCACGGCCTTCCACCCCTAGACAGATGGCCAAATCGAGTTCGTAAATCGAATGATTGTGCATATCCTTCGCATGTATAATTCAAAGCACCCTCGCACATGGGATTAGAGCCTTCCATATGTCCAACATATCTACAACCGAGCCCTGCATAACTCAACTAGCCACAACCCCTTTCAGGCAGGGTTGGGATTCCAACCATTGGGTCCCATAAATGTTGCACTTCCCCTAAGGTCACCTCGACCGACTCATCTCCTACTCCAACTAAAGCTGACAAAGCCACCTAGTTCATTGAGTGGATCCAGCACATCCTCCAATAGGTTCAGGATATCCTACATAATTCCAATGACAAGTACAAGCAACACCATGATCAACATCAAGATCCACATAAGTTTCAGGAGTGAAACAAAGTTTGTTTGCACTTGCAGAAAGAATGCCTTATAGGACCCCATCGGAAGCTTCGCCCACTCTGTTATGGGTCGTACATCATCACCAAGGCCGTGGGGGATAATGATTTTGAGCTCAACATTCCTCCTTTCCTTGGCTTGCACCCAGTGTTCAATGTGGATCTCCTTCACCCTTATTTCCCACCATTATTGGACACCTCAAAAGTAGCAGAACAGCTGACACCAATAGATCTCAACCATGACTGCATACAAAAGACCTCTAGTGATCAGATTGTGGACACACATATCAAGGGAAATCGACAGCAAAGGATCCATCTTTATCGAGTCGTCAAAGTAGGGCAGCTCCTGCACTAAGGCAAGTGGCTCACTTGGGGCCAAATTTACGAGAAATTTCCTCATCTGATGAGGAAATCAATGCAATGGAGACCATTTCTTCCAAAAGATGGAGGATTGATCCAGGTGGATATCGGTGGCCACCCACTTTTTTCAACTATCCCAAAACAATTTTCTAGCAATTTTGGTAATTTATTATTCTTAGTAGTTTTTCACTTCCAAAGCCGTTTTTTAGGCCCTAAACGATGTTTGTTGGGAAAACGATGAAAAATATGAAAATTCCTTTGATATTTCCCCCAAAATGAATCTCCTCGACGATACCTTTCCAATGGGCTACCATACGCCCAAAACAGAGATCATATGCAAAAGTTACAACCCGGGGAAGTTGATGTATTAACTTACCTAAATGGGGCCCACATGAATTTCGACGTTTCATCTCCTAGGGTTAGGTTTTTGGATGTATAGGGTTTTTTTCATTCTTGTTTATTGTAAAAAGGCCTTTAGATCTTCATTGTAATGATCTTCTTGCGAATGAGCGCAATCGTCACATCTCTTCTCAGAGATAAGACGCCACCATTCCAACAAGCTTGTTTCCGCTGCATTTTACAATTTTAGCTTATTTCCTTATTGAATAGAAAACTAGTTTTATTGTATCTCTGTTATTTTGTGTTAAGCACCTGTTAATAATCTATAGTCATTTTGTTCTGCTCATAAAATTTGGGTCATCTACTTATCATTTGTTGCATACATAGACAACCAACATATATCACAAGTTTACTATCTTGTTGAGGCATCATTTTCATTTGTTATTGTCTTTAACACTTGTTGTTGTATTGGTAAGTGGAAGGTACACTTTATATTTATTTTTCTTCGTCCTTACGACTTAAACTTGACTTGAGTGACCTAGAGAGAGGGGTAGTTTACTTATAATTTATTTCCCTTCATCAACCCACTAGGTCTAGGGACTTCTCCCTTGGAGAAGGTTTTTCCTTCTAAATAGAAAAGGGTATCTTGTTGGGATGACAGTGACATGATTACCCTTGTGTTACGCCAATCTCAACCGACTTTCCTTTAAGCTTTAAGCATGTATAGATTGTGCGATAACACATCCTACTTATCACCTTGTTATTATGCCTAGGGTGAAAAGATCCTAATTTAATAAGAATAGATCACCTCTTTCCACCCAATATTGAACACTAAGAGAATCATCCTCATGAATCCCACAATTGGTCATCAATGTGTTTATTTCGGTTTATGATGTATCATTTCGTAAAGAATAAGTCTGGCACATAATTAACATGTAGTCATATGAATATAAATAAAATGAATGTTGGTTATAGAAACACCAATAAAAAGATTACCCAATGTCTTATACTTCCCTGTGAGTACATATGGGAAGGGGAAGGCATTGTTCGTGGGCAAATGTAGAGCATAGATACCAAATTTAGTTGTATTGGCTCAAAAAAATTCAAAAAATTGTTAGCGTATTGATCCGTCAATTTGAATTCGATATGGAGTTTTTTTTAGTTCATCACATATTTTATATTTTTAAAATTGCCAATTTTTACTCAAATTGTGATAATTTCTTCAATGAAACTGTAACGATCATGACTAGCATTTTAAGGCAGAGACAAAACTCAATCAATCAACCGATTGATTGGCAAATGTATTTTTGTTAAGAACGCTCAATCAACCAACAATCATAAAATCTCAAACAACCCATAAATGCTTTGTTTCTTATGTTAAGAACGTTATGTTTGTAGTAAGAATATACCCACCAGAAGTATTAGTGGAAAAATATTTTAAGAATATTTTAGTGGTAGTTTATATTGTAAATTTATAATAAGAATATGTTTTAATTTTATATAGAATTCACAGTTTTATTTTAGTTTTATAGTTGCATAATTTTTTTATTTTTTTTTTTTGTGTCTTTAGTGCATTTAATTCAATTTCACTTGAGTATTAATATTATTTGTGGGATCATCTTTCACATCCATCCATGATGTTTATGAAGATGATGTGATTCTTATTTCAAAGGAGATGATTGAAAACAATTTTTAAGGAAAAATTTTAAACAGTTTTTAGGTTTCCAAGAGTATGATTATTAATATAGATTTTTTAAAATTTTGAAAAAATAATATGTTTTGTTTCAAAGCTATTTTCCTAATAATCCATAATTAATGTCATTTTTGTCATATCCAGGATTCATTATCAAGATTAATATGTTAGGTTTCTAAGAGTATGATTATTAATATAGATTTTTTAAAATTTTGAAAAAATAATATGTTTTATTTCAAAGCTATTTTCCTATTTTCCTAATAATCCATAATTAATATTATTTTTGTCATATCCAGGATTCATTATCAAGATTAATATGTTAGGTTTCCAAGAGTATGATTATTAATATAGATTTTTTAAAATTTTGAAAAAATAATATGTTTTGTTTCAAAGCTATTTTCCTAATAATCCATAATTAATGTCATTTTTGTCATATCCAGGATTCATTATCAAGATTAATATGTTAGGTTTCTAAGAGTATGATTATTAATATAGATTTTTTAAAATTTTGAAAAAATAATATGTTTTATTTCAAAGCTATTTTCCTATTTTCCTAATAATCCATAATTAATATTATTTTTGTCATATCCAGGATTCATTATCAAGATTAATATGTTAGGTTTCCAAGAGTATGATTATTAATATAGATTTTTTAAAATTTTGAAAAAATAATATGTTTTGTTTCAAAGCTATTTTCCTAATAATCCATAATTAATGTCATTTTTGTCATATCCAGGATTCATTATCAAGATTAATATGTTTTGTTATTTGTAAGTTGTATATTTTTTTAGATATTTAATTTTGTTTTTCCAATTCTAATTCGAATTTGATAACTATGATTTAGAATAAACAGACCCGACCAATGGTAGCAGGACAAACTGCTTTTGTTCAGATATCAAGATTGGACGTAAAGAATCATATTACTAGATGGGTCCTTCCCATAACTATATTTTTTTTTTTTTTTTTTTTTTTNGACAGGTCTTTGATATGGCGTCTCTAATCTTCTGGGTGATAAGGGCGTCATTTCGCGATAACAAAAATAAACCATTATGGTTAATGTTAGCATAAAGCCATTGACTTGTATCAAATCTGGATGCTGGCATAACATGTTAGAAATAATAGGGTTAGATCCATGTGTTGAAATAAAATTATCAGTTCAAAAAAGAATAACATTAAAAGATAATGTTGACATATAGTTTAGAAAATAATCAGATTAAAAGATAATATTGACATATAAGTTTATTATAAATTTTATGTTTAAGGTTAGTTTTAAGAAATGATGATTTTTTTTTGAGGATATTTGTTTAAAATATGGTTAGAAATTGTTAGATTTGTAGATTTTAGTGATTATTTTTGTGTCTCAATAATTTTGCAGCATGCTGAATCCATTTTTACATTCATAAATAAATTTTGAACAACAAAAATTAGCGATTTCTATAAATTTATATCCTGACAGATCTGAAGTACTGTTACGACTATTCTGCTTTTGACTGACTGTTGAGGCATACTTTTCCATGTCTAACTCTAAATGACTTCCAGTATCGTGTCTCAGCACTGACATAAGGAGTTCAATTCACGAGAATCATTCACAGTTGCCTCTGCCTCTCCTCCATGGTAGACAAAGGAGTTCAATTCACGAGAATAATTTTTCCAATAAGAACTATGTTATTTTGGATAGTTTCATTTTATGAACTATGTTGTTTTGGATCCGTGCAACTGATTGACTGCATTTAAGGCAAGTCACGGTAGATACGAAATTATGAATTATGAAATTTTTTTTCAAGTTCTTTAAAATAATTGGAAATGAAATTAAGATACAAAATTATTAGCTTTTTAAGATTTTTGTGGTGGAAGTAGTTATTAATGTTAGAATTGCAAAAGTTGAAAACACAATTCATAATTCACAATGATAATTAATAATCATATATATAAGGAATATAGGGATTGAGCTACGTACACTAAGCATAGGCATCCGTTGTCTTATTATTTTTGTCTCTACTGGCTTACATGAATTTATATATTCACACAAGAAACTGATTAATAAATGCAATCCCTATCCATAGTCTAACTTGGTCTATTTGGTTGTAACCAACCCAAAATAATAGGATCCAAATTACTCTTGATAATTTGTTGTCACCAAATCCCAACAATTAAAATTGCTAAAAAAATCTACAATGCCAGAGCAAAGACCAAAATCCTATAAAACTAATAACTACAATTCTAAAATACAAAGAAATCTAGAAAAATAAAGAAAAATATTAATTAACAATATATTAAAACTATTATAATAATACAGTACTATTATAGAAAAATATAGAATCTTATTAATTAAAAATGATGACTATTCAAAATGAACACGGTAAATATTAATATTACAGTTATACATTTTAATTAAATATATTTGAATATTAACATTATATATTTTAATAAAATATATTTGAAGATAGTGATTTTAACAGATTATTGAAATATTTCATTAGTAATTATTGAAATATTTCATTAGTAATTCTTTAGTTCCATTTTCTTTAATAATCTTGATAATTCTATTAATAAATGCACTCCAACCCTTATTTATATGCATCTTCTCTCTTAAACCCTTTTCATCCTCACCCTCTTCCAATTCTCATTCCCCTCTCTCATTGTAATAAATTTATCCTCTCTAAATCTCAACTGGCCTATCATTAGTCTTCTTCTTCAAAAAAAAAAATTATGCTATTGTCCCTTATTTATAGTATTTCTATAGAAGACATTCTTTTCTATGTCAAATATTCTTTTCTATGTCAAATCCATCATGCATCATCTTCCCACACACGACTATAGAAGATATTCTTTGTTGTATAAAATTCATCATGTATCATCTTCCCACACATGATGATGAAGAGATTCATGAAGAATGTGGTAGTGTTCTTCATCAAGTTAAGTTATCTAAACACAACCTTTTCAAAAATGAATTTCAATCCATTCGTCGTCTTAATGAAAACCTGATATTATTATTCTAAAAGTTAATAAGGGAAATTTTATTGTCATTATGAATACCTCTCAATGTGAATCAAAACTTCTTAGCCTTCTCTCATCTTCTTCATATAGACCTCTATCCAAGAATCCAATCAATGTCATCATTAACCTAGCCACCAAATCCATTAGAACTTCATCCTTGGACCCTTCCATTCATAAAAAACTTATTCCCCATAACCCTCAAACTCCTAATATCTATGGAAAATCTAAAATACACACAAAAAAGCATCCCCTTAGACCTATAGTAAGTTCCATAGGAACCCCCATTTATTCCCAAGTTGGTAAATTCAATCCTTTAGTGGTAAAACTCCCTCATTTATCAAAGATTCTTCCAACTTCATTCAAAAGACTCATAATTTTCACCTTGCCGAACAAGACATCATAGTTAATTTTGATGTCATTTCGTTATTTACCAAAATACATGTTGTTGAAGCCATTGATCTTATTTCCAAACTTTTTGTCCCTGAAACAATTAACCTAATTGAATTATTTATCACCTCTACTTTTTTTTCCTTCAAACGAACATGTTACAAACAAACTGAAGGTACAACCATGGGATCCTCCTTATCCCCTCAGTTTTCCAACATTTTTATGGAACATTTTGAATCCTTATCCTTAAACAACTTCCATTAAAACCCAAGTGTTGGTTTCGGTTTGTTGACGATACCTTTGTCATGTGGCCTTATGGACATTCTTCTCTAAACTCTTTCTTTTTCCACCTTAACATCTTCTCTCCCCACATTCAATTTACTATGGATGTCCAACATAAAAACTCTCTTCCTTTTTGGGATATTCTCATCTCTCATCAACCCAATGGTACACTCACCCACAAAGTTTACCGAAAAAACAACACACTAATAGATGCATTCATGCCCATTCTCACCACCACCTAGCCCATAAATATGTCATTCTTAAAACTCTCGTCACTCGATCCATCTAAATCTATACCTATGATCTTCTTGATAAATAAAAATCCCACCTCACCAATGCCCTCAAATTCAATGGATACTCCACCTCCCAAATAAACAAAGCCTTTCACTCAACCCTTCACTCCATAACCAAAAAGGCCCCTCCCTCTACCCGCCTTTAGCTCTTGTCTCTCTTCCCTACATCAATGGAGTTACTAATTATATTTCTAAGATATTAGCTAAAAAGAATCTCAAAACTCCTTTTAAACCACATAAAACCCTCAAGTATATTTTTAGAATTGCTAAGGATGAATATGACCCTATACTAAAGCAAGGAGTTTATCAAATTGGTGTATGAGACCCTCTCCACCAAAAAATTTGACTCATAAAGTCTATAGACGTATACATACCCTACCCCCCTCTGGATTTGAACTTGTGACCTCTTAGGAGGAAGCACATGTTCTGAACCATTAGGCCCACTTTAGATATATTCAATGTAATTTGTTTAATATTTTTAAGTTATTAATATAAATAATATAGATCATATTAATCTATCTCCATAGAAAAGGATCAAATCTCTATGGGTGCAAATATTTTTTTAGAGTGCAAAACTTGAGGAGATATTTTCTTCTCTAAAGATTTGATCTGTGTGGGTGTATGCTAGATCTAGATTTAAGATGGATCTACGTTAGTTCCTGTGAGGAGCAATTGCATGAAAACTTTAAATCGTCATCAATCTGTATATGTTTTAGATGAATTTGATTCTTTGAAATTTACTATCATTTTTAATTTACTACAAAAATTACACGAGGACTGAGGTGAAGAGTAATAAAGTAACAATGTAATGTTCAATGATGAAGAAGGTGAATAGTGAGAAATTAATAATACCACTATAATAAATAATAGAGAGATTATGTAGTGAGCAATCTCAATATGTCTTCTTCATCTTTTCTTTTACCCACATGTGCTAGTTTTCTCATCTTTTCATATGAATAAGATGCCAAAGAAAGTTGATTTGGAAGACCATTCAAACATTTGACTCAAGATATATAATATTGTAATAAAAATCATACTTTGTTTCTTTAGATTTCCAATATTAATAGTTTATTTCTCCAACCTTATATGTTCCCTCATAATTCTTTTTACATTTTATTGCATGATTTTGATGCATTGTATATGTCAATGAACACTATATATCTTAATATTATAATGGTTTTAATGTAAAAATACTAATACATAAATCACACCCAAGAAAACAAAGTATATGATTTAAACTTATAATATGTGTTTTGAAATTGATTTTCATTGTGTTATTGTGAAATCCATAAATCACGTCATAATTTGCATTGTGTTATTGTTAAAGTCATTTCACTTGATAATTTGCACTACTAGTTGAAATCAATATACAAGATGAATCATTTTACAGTGAAATCAATATACAAGATGAATCATTTTACAGTGAAATCAATGCATATTGTAAGTTATTTTTCATTGCATCATCACTTAAATCAATGCATATTGTTTTGCATTATGTCATTATTGAAATCAATGCAATTGATTGTCTCAAAATCATTTATCATTGCATCATCACTAAAATCAATTCATCTCATTGTTTGAATTGCTCTAAATCATTTTTTATTGGACCATCTGTAAAATAAATGCATCATATTGTTTTGTGTTATATCATTGTTGAAATTATTTCAACTCCCCTACTTCTCTAAATTGTTTTTTTAATACTGTCACTGAAATCAATATGCTCTATTCCCGTGACTTGAGAAACCGCGACTTAGGGGAAACTAAGCCGTCAAAATCACCTGGGGATCGCACCCTCCCTGAGCCACATCAACCCTTAACATGGATGGATTTTTTGTCCCCTCTAGTTTTGAAAGGGTGACTTAACATCATGAAGTGCCTTAAAGCATAATTATATATTTTAAGAAGTATGTCATCCTCTTCCTATTGAAATATTGTCTCAATAATATCTTTATTTCCAATATACTTTTTGTTATTTTACATTTGAAACAATTTAAAACAGATGATATGATATGACACTTTAGCTATGAAAAAATGATTTAATTTAAAAAACTACATTTGAATTAATGAAAAATAATAATTTACTAAAATAAATAATAATAATAATTATGGATGAACAAAAATATGTCAAAAAAAACACTACTTTTGTCATATTAGACTCATTAAAAAATGAACTTATATATTTATATGATCTACATAATAAACATGCAATAGTTCATGCTAAATTTGAAGTCTCCCAAAAAAATCAAAATTGAATTATGAAAATTAGATAATTGATAGAAAGTTGATCCTATAACATAACTTAAATATTAAAATATTAACCTAGATTTAATATTGATCTTAATAATTACTTAATAATTTATTGAAAATCATTTGTAATAATTATTCAATATTTTTATTGTTTTTTATTGTTATATAGTCATGTATTGCTTTCAAAATTCTACAAATATATCAACATAATAAAAATTGCATAAAAATGTTGAAATGATTATGTACACTTATTATAGAGATATATCAACATAGCTAATATTGCATAAAAATGTTGAAATGATTATGTACACTTATCATAGTTTTGTTTCTAGTTTGAGATATATTACATATAATATATGCTTAGATATGTTAAAACCTAACATCTTTAGATATGATGTCCATGGATGACACATTTAAACATTCCTTTCATTTATTTTTCACCTTCTATTGTTATTCCATGTACTCTATATAGAAAATATAATATTCTTAGTCACCTTCCATCAATTTTTATCTAAGTTACTTGAAATTGAGTAGATGAATGAAATATTATGATATATGATTTAGAAGGTGTTCATCTGGATAATTATATATTAAATGTGAAAAAAATATTTAATCATAGTCATATTAAAATGGAACAACTCCTAATGATACATGTCACATTTCACTTAACAATACTATTTATAAGAATTGTTATTGTTAAATTATGCTAAACACCACCAAACATTATTGAAATCCCCCCACAGATATATATACATATATATATATATATATATATATATATATATATATATATATATATATATA
>SNQJ01S0046268.1:15105-28107 GCA_010110895.2 Picea sitchensis
TTTAATATAATATTTTTTTTACTGAATTTTTTTTGAAAAATAATTATTAAAAATTAGTTTATTATTTGAAAATAAAATTTAATTTAATAATATTTTTGTTAAATATTTAAAGACTAATTTTGAATTAGATTGATTTTTTATTTTTATTTTCATAATAATCATAATAATTAATTACTAGATATATGATAATTTTTAGGATAAAAAATATTACTTAATTAATTTAATTGTATGTTTTAAATACTAATTTTGAATTAGATTTCTTTTGAATTATTTTATTTTTTCTTTCTTTTTGTTGAAAAAGAGAGACATCCATAGTAATTAATTACTATATATAATCATTCTCTAGGGTGAAAAATATTACTTAATTTTGTTGTTGCACATGATAAGAGTAAAATAATTGTTAACCTACAATGAAATCTTATCATTGTTAGTATTTATTTTCTTACAACATAATCTTATCATAAGAATATTGCAATGCATTCATGTGTTCTCCTTGGTTGTAGTGTTACCTCCAACCTATTTTTCATAAAAAGAGTCATTCCTCCTACTTTATATTTCACTTATTCACTTTCATTGCTATGTTCCAATTTATAAGGATATGAGATGGATATTGTTATGTGTTTCATCTATGTTTATGAAATTGTCTTAATTGTATTGTTATATAGTCATGTATTTCTATGTTCAAGCACCCACTTGAAACTTTGAGGACACCAGTCCTCCCTAACACCTCCCTACCACCCTGAAATATAAATCTTTGCTTTCTTAAATTTATCACAGTGATACAACATTTATCAATAGCTTACCAGTCTCATCATTGTTCTACTACACTACTTTGTTCTGCCTGCATTAGTGTCTTTATGCTCGCATACCCTGTGATTTATGTTCATCTACGTTTTATACTCTGTGCACCATATGTATTCTATGCGCTATGCCTTTGCATGCTCTTCATTGCATCATTGTTCTTCCCTACAGGTTGTTGACTGCATCTCTTCCTCACAACTGTAAAGCTAACCAACGGAATCACCTCACTTCTCTATTTTGCATCCTTTTCTCATGTCGAGTCCTCTACCTGATCATCATGGAAACTCTTCGTCATCCCTAGCGGTTAACTCAATGTGTTCATCATCAGTGGGCGTTATGCTAAGATTCCTTAGCTTCTCTGGCAGTCGAAACTCTTCGTCTACTCTGTCAGTTACAACTAGTCAATTATGGATTTTTTGGCTTCTAAGACCCTTCCTTCATATGATCACTGGCAATGACCATACGCCTGGGCTTAACAAGAACTTATCAATTCAACGACCACAATTCATTCTCCTGAAATGGACGAATGTCGTAACTTCAACACTTTGCCCTTCGAAACTTTTGGGTTTCAAACCTTTTGAAACTTCTGAATCTGAATTCCTGAACAGATCAGATGGTTTACATTCATTTCACGGAAATGGATCAATTGTCAGATTTGATTCGTACAAGGATTAATCTGACGGCCAGGACTTAATCAACCGTTGATATGGATGGCCACCTTTTACTCCGGGTCTTTGGCTATTACACTATTGGCCCTTGGTTATGGATTAAGAAATAAAGCGAAGAAAAAGGAAAAGAAAAGACGAAGTGCGAACTGGGTGGAAGGCACATTGACTGAGATCGGGTCGAAGTGATCAGAGAAGTAGGAAACAAGGAGCGAATCAATGGAAAGCTAGTCGTTGAATGAGAATATCGAGGATGACATATCATCAAGAAATTTGGATCGTGGACAACTCAACAATCAGAAGAAGATGTCAATGAGTCATTTGGAGCACTTTGTGGGAAAGAAGGAAAGATAGGTTAGCGAAGCCTGGAAAACGTGGGTCGAAGAGGACCTAGGGTTTTAGACACCTAGGGTTTTGGATCTAGGGTTTTGAGACCTAGAATTTGTCATGTAATGTATAAATAAAGGTCTAGAGGACCTGGGATGAGTTATTTCAGAGTTGGTTGTGCGTGAGTATTGTGGGTGATCCTTGTTGCGGATACTATTGTGTATTGAGAGAGAGAGGAGTGTTGAGTGTGAGATCCTTTTGGTATTGTAGGATCTTTAGCTGGGTGTGAAGATCAACCGTGCAGCTGGGTGCACAGGGAGGGGAGAGAAGAAGAGAAAGAGAGAGAGATTTGCAAGCTAAGAGAGCAGATAGAACTATATGCTTTCATATAATATCAAGAAATGCAGTTCTGTGGACATAGCCCTGGGAAGAGGGTGAACCATGTATATTTTGTGTCTATGTGGTTGATGTTGTGTCCTTTTATCTTTTGTTATTTTGTTATTGCATTATTATGTTAGATCTAGAATATAATTGTGCGAAGTAGGTTTATGCTTGGTAATAATAACCAGGTTGCAGTGTGTTGTTGCCTTAGATCCACTTGCATTTCCTTTGGTTGTAGACACTTGTGTCTTGCAACCCCCAATAGCTACTTCGAGTGAGACTGCATCTTCTTCACAGGTGTTGCCGAAAAGTCCAGTAGCTAGGGCGTGTTGGTGCGTTGTTAGAGTTGAACCCTGGGTTTTCCCCTATGTCAACAAGTGGTTATGTTGTCGGGACTGAGATCTTCTTGAGGGAATGTCAAGGTGATTTCCATTGAAGACAAAGATTTAGAAGTTGATAGAAGAACAAGAAAAGGAATTCGCTGAAGCCCAGAACAAGAACACTAAGCTTAGTACAAAAGACTGGTTGGGAAGGTATATCTTTACTGATATACATGAGATTTTCTTTGGAGGAATTCATAAGGAGCTATACAAGTGGTTAGCTAGATTAGCAAATACCCAGTTTGAGATCAGATCTAGACCACCTGTGGTTTGGACGTCGGTGTTGATCAAGAAGGTCAAAAGAGTTGATAATGTCATGTCAAGAGAAGTATATCACTGGTTCGATAGTACTATTGGAGGGTACATCACCGAGTTTTCCATTGACAGAGTTGAGTCGTATAGCCAAGTAGAGAGATATTTATTTAAGGGGCCTAGAGGAAAATGTTTACACTTTTGGAAGTTAAATATCAAGATGTTATTACATAAGAAGAACATCTTGAAAATACAGTAAGTAGTCTGATTGAAAATATAATGTTCAAGAACTCAAACAACGACAACGACACATAGGTTGGACATACGCGCAGTGGGAGGACCTTCAAAGAAGTCCCTCTGGTGAACCTATGTGAGCAGAGCCACGAGCCACTGGAACAAGATGAAGGGTTCTACAGTGGATAAGAAGAAGAGTTGTTGAACAAGGAACATTCAGAGTCTGTTAGGGTAGAGGAAGGGAATACTGAAGAACCTTGCCGAGAAGAGTCAGAAACTTCAGGAATTGCGCCAACTGTTGAAGTAAGTACTATTACTCCTCCTGTTGTTTTAGCAGCATTAAGTAACCATCGTAGTCAGAGTTAACAGAGCACTTAGAGCATTGTTACCAACAGTTCAGTACATACTCAGTCAAGAAACCTAGGAAGATCTATGGCAGATGAGATGAGGCTACCTATCTTTAAGGGGGATGGATCTGAAGATCTTGATCAACACTAGTTTTTATGTGAATATTTATGAAGTATTAAGAATGTCACTGACGAAGCAGTTAAGAGGGCTTAGTTTAGTGCTACCCTAAGAGACCTCGCACTGAGTTGGTACATGAAATTTGTCCAAGGAATTGCATAGCCTAAACCGTTGAACGAGATCAAGAATGCGTTGAGTTAATAATTCAAGAAACCCAAGTCGGAGTCACAGTGTATTATAGAACTGAAAGAAATCATACAGAAAATAGTTGAACCTATTTGGAAGTTTGATAAGAGGTTTAATACCTTGACAGGTCGATTGAGTTTTCATATCCTAGACGAGAAGAACAAAGAATGGTTCATTGTTGCCCTCTTACCACACGTCAGAGTCCCATTGATGCAACAGAAGATCGCTTCACAAGCTGAGACATTGGAGATCCCCATGAAATTAGAATCAACCCCTATGGGAGAATCCAGCTCAGGTATGAGTCAAATTTTGAGTTATCTAACTAGCTTATCTCTGCAGGTTGAAGATATGAAGAAAGATAAGGGAAAATATAAAAGAGAAGATATCTGGTGTATTAGATCAAAATCAGAAGGCCATGATAAGGAGAATTATCCCCTATTTCATGAATACTTGGCTTTTGGAGCTCTGATCCCTTTGAAGCAGGTTACTCTACCTTGGTGTGAGGTATGTAGAAATATACATTGCCCTGGTGAATGTTATTACATGGAGAAATATGCTCAGACACCTACAAATGTTTAATGCACATTCTGTAAATATGTGGGGCATGATGAGAAAGATTGTAGGTATTATGATCTCTTGCATGAAAGATCAAGAGACAGATATCGAATTCAAGGTGAAGTACAACAAGAAGGAACTGCTACGTAGTTTAACTCTCTAGGAAGAGGAAACTTCAACCCTCGTGGTGGATTCAGAGGAAGAGGACGAGGTGGAGGCAAGGGTCAAGGTCGAGGTCAGATCATTTGTTATAACTGCACACAACCAGGACACTTGGCAAGGGACTGGCAGAACCCTTGTACCACTTTCAGCTACTGCAACTCATTTGAACATGTCATAGAACATTGTCATGCGTTGTTAGCCAAGATTCAGGAGAGATGAGGAGGAAACTAGTAAGTACAACTCATCTCAGCAGAACCTTGCAGAGAGGATCCTAGACTCATTGTTATCACTAGAGGAGGCGTTGTTACAAGAGAAGACAAAGTGACCCCAGGGAAGACTACAGAAGAATCACGGGTCAGAAGAGCTACAGAGAAGACACAAGAGTTTGATCCTAGGAAAGAAAATAAAACATTTGAAGAGACAAGAATTTTTTTTGGAGGAGATCAGGTTTCTTCATCAAAGGCACAACCAAAAGTAAGAGAATGTGGAATGCCTCTGGAATTTGATCAATCTGCTTCACCTATAGAAGGAAAAGAGGTAAGCAAGCTCATGGAATTCTTATGTACTTGCACTAACTTGATTAAGGATGAAAGAGTTGTACAAGAACTACAAAATTTGATCTGATAGTATGAAGTAGGGAAGGTAGATCCCTTACTGAATAGAGAAATACATCAAGTATCTAGAAAGAGAAGGATAAATAAGGAACTACACCTTAATACTCATATTGGAGTTTATGATATAGATTATGTGGTCCTCAACTTAGAGTTAGAAGTCAATGTTATGATGAAGTAGAACTGGACACTAATGCGAAAACCTAAGTTTATTTACTCCCCTATCAGGCTCGGGATGGATAATCAAGAGGCAGTAAGCCCCTTTGGAAGACTGGAGTATGTCCCTGTGGACATTGACGGGGTAAGGACATTTTTGGATTTTGAGGTGATTGAGATAGTTGACGATAGTTGTCCTTATCCTGTGCTGTTAGAAATTGATTGGGATTTCAATAATTCTACTGTGGTTGACTTGAAGAAAATAATAATGACATTTGAAGGTGAGGGCCTTAGGGTCATTGCACCTCTTGACCCTGATGAAGATCACATATATAGAGAACCTATTAGAGAAGAAGATCATGCTTATGAGCTTGAGAATATATATAAATTGACAGCAAGACAACATGATTACATTAGTCCTACAACAGATGGGAATTTAAGTTGGCGAAGTGATAACGCATGTTCATGAGATTCAGAAGAAGCACTAGAGAACTAGCAGAACAAAATGTATGATTTTTTTGTGCGAATATGTGCTAGATTGACTATGGAATTTCGTTGGATCGAAACATAAGTAAGTAATCTACCCACCTTTGACGTTTTAAATCATCTAGAATATTTCTTGTTGGAATTTGAAGAAATTGTACCAGTACAACAAAGACTATTGGCATTGGATGAAGCCCTGAAAACAACTCCAACAAGATGGTGGGGAACACAAAAAAATAACATCGTGGTCTGGATGCAATGTTGCACTTTGATGACAGTGCGCTTTTCAGAACAAGTAGAAGGGTGCGAAGTTCGATACACAGGTCAGGGTTTCCTAAAGGACTATGTGCGAAGTTGTGAGGAGGCCTGGTGTTAGGTTATGAAAAAGGTATAAATATCTTCCTTTTTCCCACATTTCATGATATCATCTTGATTGACTTTTCGGTTATTTAGGAGCAAATAGAATAGAAAATGAATAATATACTCTTTAGCGTTATTGTTGAAGTTAGATTATATAGATCCTAAAATATGATTGGAATTGTCTGGTTTTATTACAAGATTGGTTAAATATTGTCAAACCCAAGGTAGAAAAGGAAATCCTGAAGATGCGCAAGCTATTGGAGGATGAGGATTATATGGCGCGAGGCAATTTTGAAAATGATTGAGTTTCTTATATTTGTAACTTCACAATAGTAAAGCAATCCTAAGGATCTCTCGATCCTTGGGATAGCTTAATTTACCCAGATTGTTGTAATATATAAGGTAAATAGATCATGAAAAGATATAAAAGAATTGCATCCAAGAACTCAGAACTTAGAATTGCTCTGCGTTAGCAGTTTTTGTAAAATGTTGTACCAACTATGAAATCAATAAAAAAATTGAGCAGTTTTACCATTTCTATATACTGAATTTCAAATAGCAGTGCTTCTAAGGACCAAGGGCCCAGTCTGAAGGAGCTATTGTTCGACCTGTAATTGTATCAGTTCAATTTCTATTTTGTGATTTGATTATCTTTTACAGTAGTTAAATGAATGCATAAGCGTGTTGATGATTTCATGTCAATTGCAAGAGATAGATATTTCCTGAAGCATTAGATGATTGTTGTTCCAATTCCTATTACTGAGATTTGATGTGTGACAGTTCCTCATAAGTTCACATTTGTTGTTCCTTTCACTTAGTTCACATTTGTTGTTCATTTCACTTAGTTTACATTTGTTGTTCATTTTACTTAGTTTACATTTGTTGTTCCTTTCTGTTAGAATATAATTTTTGTTTCTTTCAATAGAAGTACGATTGTTGTCTCTTTTCTATTAGATTACAGTCTTTGTTTCTTTCCATAGATAGAGTAATTCGCCTTTTTCCTTTCTAGCAATTTGATTCATAATAATAGTCAATTCTACAAGTCTTTATTTAGATTCAATTATTGCTCTTAAAATGAATTCAATAGATTAATTAGTTCATTTCCATTGCACAGCTTTAGATTTCAATTCTTAGAATCTTTAATGAATGTTTGAGGAACTTGATTGTTGATAAACTCATATTTTCTTTAACTACACGATTTTAGCCTCTGCGAGCTATTTGCATAGACTTTGTCGATATTCTTGAGATAAAAGACGAATCCTCGGGTTGATAAATTAATGTTAAACCAAGGTTGTTTTTAGACATCTTTAGAGCCCAACACCTGGAGAAACATCCCTCAGAAACAGTGGGCACATAAATTCATTAACACTTTGGATACAACACCTATCAATTGGTATATTCAAGCAGAACTATGCCTCACCACTGCAAATCGGCAAGGTATGACTTAGAATTTTGTAGCCACACTTTTATTTGAAAGTCAGTACCCTACAGTATATCAAGCATTACAAGTTGTAAGACAAAGGATCTTTGAGGAGGAACCTACCCATCCCGTTGAGCAAGAAGATGATGAATGGACTACACCCATTCAGAAGTTGCAAGGTTGTTACAACATCAATGTTGATGAAGACAATGATCCTAGGAATGTGAACATCATAGAAACAGAAGGATAGAGAGACATAGAAGGACTAGGAGTTGAACTATTTTTTATTGGACAACCAATTAAAATAAAAAAAAGTTAACATTGGAATAGAGCAAGCACCTAATCTTGCAAATGTTGGAGATTATTAGGATGATGCCACTATTGACAAGATCACAGAATTACTGCATGAATATCAGGACTTGTTTCCAACCAAGCTCACTGATATGAAGGGCATTAAAGGGCCCATGGGAGAGATGGAGATCCCATTGAAATAAGTTGCAAATCTAGGCAAGCAAAGGCCCTATAGATTGAATCCCAAAGATAAGGAGAAAGTCAATATTGAGCTAGACAGAATGTTAGAAGCAGGAATCGTAGAACCTGTTGAAGAGTTAGACTGGATTAGCCCTATGGTGGTTCAAGATAAGAAAATGGGAGAGATCAGAATCTGTGTAGACTTGATGAAACTGAATGATGCATGTTTACATGACCCATTCCCTACACCGTTTACTGACGAAGTGTTATATAATGTGGGAGGACATGAAGTTTACTCCTTCACCGATGGATTTTCAGGGTATCACTAGATCAGGATTGCCAAGGAAGATCGCCATAAGACCACATTTGCAATAGAATGGGGTTCCTACCAGTACACAATGATGCCTTTTGGATTGAATAATGCACCAGCCATCTTTTCTAGGGTGGTGGTCGAAGCATTCAAGGAATTTCTACATAAATTCCTGGAAGCATATTTTGATGATTGGATTGTTTTTATCTTATTGCAAAATCATATTGAATGTTTAAGACTAATGTTGGATAAGTGCAGGAAATGTCAAATTGCCCTGAACCTGAAGAAGTGCATCTTCTTTTCACCCTTTGGCGTGCTTCTCGGCCATTTTGTGTGTAAATAGGGGTTACTAGTAGATCCATCTAAGATTTTCATTATTGTTGATCTACCCCCTCCTACTTTAGTTAGACAGTTGCACACTGCACTGGGACATACTGGATACTATAGAAAGTTCATTAAGGGCTATGCACAAATTACAACACCCATGGAGAATTTGTTAAAGAAATATTGTCAGTTTCAATGGACAGAAGAATACCAACAGACCTTCAACACACTGAAACAAAAAATGGTCACTGATGTTATTGGATAATTCGGTATATGCGGACACTAACTAATCTCCCTAGATCCACCTCGATCTAGAACAAAACACACCATAACATGACGCTTTCCTTAAGTTTTAAATATTGAATTTACTAACTAAAGAGGGATAGGTGACATACCATTTAAACGTCGCTTCCTCTCACCATCGCCATCTTAGCTCTGTTCCAACACTCATATGATGATGATCTTGCAAAAGAACGCAACCAACCAAGGTGATAGTAATAGCATAAACTCAATATAAACCTATGTATGTGATCAAGGAATCATACAATAAAACACAACAAGCTTTATAGGAAAGAGTCAAATTATTGTATCATATTAAATGTGAAAGAGAGATTACAACCATGGCCTTGATGTCGTAAGGTCCCTTCCAACTATCCTTTGTTTCCCACACACTTCCACTCCAAGAATTCTGAGAGCATAGATCTAATAATATTCACAATCTATCTTGACAAAATGGCTCATCTAGCCAAGAGAACAATCTCCAAAGCTCAATCCAATCCAAGCTAATCCCACTAAATCATGAAAGCAAGTAAGATCCAAACCATTCAGATGCCACCTCACCATGGAAGTTTCTCCTTCTAGAAGCATCGAGAAGATGCTCGTTTTTCCCACATATGAGCATTTTTTCACCCTGACTATATAGCAACCTGTGAACACTTCGCGACCTAGCTATGGTGCAACTTGCGAAAATCAAGCATTTTCGCACCCTACCTATATAGTAACCTGCAAACATCCTCTTTAATAGGGTTTTTACAAAGGAGAATGCAACTTCTTTTCTCAAGAAAAGTTCTTCTCCCTTCTTTTTTCAGGAACTCAGGCCAATAACCCCTCTAAAGGCAACAGATAGGTTTACATCATTAATGGTCATAGGGATGAAAAAAATAATGTGTAACAATTGCGCCCATTCTGGTTTTCCCAGATTGGAGTAAGGAATTTCATGTGTATGTTGATGAATCCTCTATTGCATTGGTAGAAGTGATAACACAACCAGGAGCAGGATATATTGACCATCTCTTAGCCTTTGCTAGCAAGAAGCTATCTATAGCTGAGATAAATTACACTACCATTAAGAGAGGAGGTTTAGCCATGGTGTATGTGCTGCAGAGGTTTCATCACTATTTGTTGGGAGGACATTTTAAGATGTTCATTGATCACTCTGCACTAAAATATTTAGTCAACAAGCCAGTGTTGGGGGGAATAATATGAATATGGCTGTTGTTATTCCAGGAATATGATTTTGAGATTGTGGTCAAGCCAGGGAGAATGAACAAGGGACCTAATCACTTGTCCAGATTAGAGCATGGAGAAGAACCTACTAGTCTGGAGGATACACTACCAGATGCATAGTTGTTAGCCATCAGAAAGGTCGATGATCACTTTGTCGGGATAGTCCAGTTCCTGTCAACAGGAATGGCACCTCGCGAATATACAGTCCTTCAGAAAAAACAATTGGTAGTTCGTGTTGTAGATTTTTCACTTATAGCTGGACAACTATACAATATGGGACCTAATGAGATACTAAGGAGATGTGTTATGGAGGCAAAAAGACCACTAATTTTGACAGAAGAACATGAGGGCATTGAAGGAGGACACTATGCCGAGAAAGAAACAATGCAAAAGGTTCTCAGAGATGGCCTTTGGTGGCCCACTTTACACAAAGATGCTAAGGAATACTACAGAGCTTGTGATGTATGCCAAAGAGTTGGGAAACCTTCTAGGAGAGATGAGATGCCTTTAGCACCACAACTAACCTTACAAGCATTGAGAAATGGGCCATTGATTTTGTGGGACCTATCAACCTACCAGGAAAGCGCACAAGAGCACGATACATCATTACTATGATGGAGTATTTGATAATATGGGCATAAGCAAGAGAAGTCAAGGACTGTAGTGCAACTACAACTGTGTGATTCATATTTGATGATATCATAACCAGGTTTGGATGCCCAAAGATCCTTATGAGTGATCAAGGCACACATTTTATTAATAATACCATTGAAGCCTTGACTCAAGAATTTGCAGTTCATCATTAGAAGAGAACTCCATACGACCTATAGGACAATGGTACGGTCGAAGTATTCAATAAGATATTGGAGACAACACTGATGAAGATTTGTTGTGTAAACAAGGATGATTAGGATTTGAGAGTACCAACAATATTATGGGCCTATAGAACTACTTACAAGAAGATGACAATGAAGAATCCCTTTAAGTTGGTTTATGGTATTGAAGCAGTTGTACCTATGGAATACTTGGTTCCTAGTTTAAGAATTGCAGCCTTTACAGATATGGATGACACTTCCGTTGTTCAAGAGAGGATCTCATAGTTTTTTTGTTTGTTTGTTAATTGGTTTGGACCTTCTTGGCATCGGGATTAACCTTTGGCTTGAGAAACCACGACTCAGGGGAATCTAAGCCATCAAAATCACCCGGGGATCGCACTCGGCCTAAGCCACACCAACCCTTAACATGGTTGGATTTTTTGTCCCCGCAGGTTTCGAACTAGTGACTTTTCAACACGGAGTGGCTTAACAACACACTCCGTCACCGACTGTCCTACACCTCGGGGACAGAGAGGCTCTCGTAGTTGGTCAAACTGGAGGAATACAACTTTATTGCAGGATTCCATCAGTGGGTACAGAAGGAACAAGAGAAGGCTTACCATGACATACAAATCAAGAAGAAAGACTTTAAGCAAGGAGATATGGTATTGGTATATGACAACCAACTGCCTCTATTAGGGTCCTAACCCGCACATAGGTAGAACAATATATTTGGATGTAATAAAGGTCAATATTAATAAGGCCTTTCAATAAAATAGAATAAGGCAGATGTAAGAAGACCTAATAGAAGCTTCCACTTCTAAAAGGATCTTCCTCTAGATGCTTCCTTTTAGTATAAACAGGAGTCAAGGGTATGAGAACCTTAGCTTGGATATTATTGTAATAGTTCTCTTCTCAACTGGAGGTTTCCCCCTCAAAGAGGCCCGTGAGCATTTCTTTCAGATTCAAAGTGTTATTTATGTTGTTATTCTTATATCATTTTAGTGTTATTGTGGTGAATGTTCTGGTTATATTGTTGTTATTATGTCATTACTAGCATTTTATTTCTATTCTACATACATTTTATATCTGGTATATTACAAGTGGTATTAGAGCACTTTCCTCAGCAAAAAGTGTGGGTTAATTTTTTTTTTTTAGTGTAGAGACGTATTCCAGCGTCTTTAAGCCATAGAGATCTGTCATTACGCACATAAGCCCACGGTTGATGGATTCATACACGTAGGAAATACAAGTGGTACTTAAGCGCACATATGTTGGCCACCCTTGTAACCCCTGTTGGTACCCCTTCAAGTGGTAGCGCATCAGACAACACATGTGTACGGATCAACCTAGATTACCTGAAGCCCTCTTTAGATAAACCAATCGGCCGCCTGACTGCTATAGTGTCACCGAGAACAACACTCAGGAAGATACTCTCTAGTACCTGGGTAGTCGGGTAGTATGGCTAAGGGTACATTATATCCTCCTTAGTTAGTGCCCTGAGATATTGGGTCGAGTACTACTGTTGGACCCCTCACATATATTAGAGAGCTATAGCACACGGAAAACCCTTGTCTGTAGAACCCTTGAATACCTAACCCTTGGGGACAGAAACATAAACAAATTAAAACAGACAAGATCTATTTCCACGCAACTGTGTTCGGGTTGCCAAGTAAATACACATTTCTTTCTGGTTAAGCATTTGGGCATTTACTCTCCGCAGTATTCTTCAGACCAGAGTATAACTCCATAAAAAAATATATATATCTGGAAATGTTTTCACCATTATTTCAGACCTATTCCATTGGATTCATCTCTTCGCCCTTATAACATTCATCCATATCATTTTTTCAGCAAAAATTTTTTACCTCGCCCACCCCTTTTCAGTTCCCCCATCCTCATGGCCTATACTCGTAGCCAAGACTTGGAAGCTCGCTTCAACACCTTGGAATCTGGTTTCATTGAGACCCAACAAGAAGTGAAACAACTCAGTGCCAATTTTGTCACCATCAATACAACCATGCAGTCCTCAATGGGTGAAATCAAACAAGACCTCACCACCCAACTTGAATCACTCTTTTCGTCACTCTACACCAAACTGCATATCCCTACAGATAACGCTTCCTCTTTCTCACCCC
>SNQJ01S0046268.1:32333-48865 GCA_010110895.2 Picea sitchensis
TCCTAACCCACACATAGGTAGAACAATATATTCGGAAGTAATAAAGGTCAATATTAATAAGGCCTTTCAAGAAAATAGAATAAGGTGGATGTAAGAAGACCTAATAGAATATTTCGCTTCTAGAAGGATCTTCCTCTAGATGCTTCTTTTTAGTATAAACAGGAGTCGAGGGTATGAGAATCCTAGCTTGGATATTATTGTAATAGAGCTCTGCTCAACTGGAGGTTTCCCCCTCGAAGAGGCCCGTGAACATTGCTTTCAGATTCAAAATTCTATTTCTCTTGTTATTATTATATCATTTCAATGTTATTGTGGTGAATGTTCTGGTTATATTGTTGTTATTCTGCCATTACTAGTATTTTATTTATTTTCTGCATACATTTTATATATGGTATATTACAACCTCGCAGCTCTTAGTAAAAGCAGAAGGAGAAGGGTCTAGGTACCAGGTGCAGTTGAAACTGGGTACATTGATTGAGATTGGGTCGAAGTGATTAGAGAAGTAGAAAAAAAGGATTGAAGCAAGGGAAATCTAGTCATTGAACGAGAATATCGAGAATGACATATCATCAAGGAAGATGGATCGTGGACAACTCAACAAGTGGAAGAAAATGGCAATAAGTGCTTTGGAGCACTTCACGAGAAATAAGGAAAGACAGGTTGGTGAAGCCCAGAAAATGTGGTTCAAAGAGGACCTCGGGTTTTAGACACATAGGGTTTTGGATCTAGGATTTTGACACCTAGAATTTGTCATGTATGTATAAATAAAGGTTTAGAGGACCTGGGATGAGTTATTTCAGAGTTGGTTGTTCATGAGTATTATGGGTGATCCTTGTTGCAGATACTATTGTGTATTGAGAGAGAGAGAAGTGTTGAGTGTGAGAGACTTCCGGTATTGTAAGATCTTCAACTGGGTGTGAAGATCAACCCTGTAGCTAGGTGTGCAGGAAGGGGAGATAAGAAGAGAAAGAGAGAGAGAGATCTGCAATCTAAGAGCACAGATATAACTGTATGCTTTCATATAATATCAAGAAACACAGTTCTATGGACGTAGCCCTAGGGAGAGGGTGAACCACGTATATTTTGTGTTTATGTGGTTGATGTTGTGTCCTTTTATCTTTTGTTATTTGATTATTGCATTATTATGTTAGATCTGGAATATAACTATGCGAAGTAGGTTTATGCTTGGTAAGAATAACCAGGTTTCAGTTTGTTGTTTCCTTGGATCCACTTGCATTTCCTCTGGTTGTAGACACATGTGTCCCGCAACCCCCAATAGCTACTTCGGTGAGACTGCATCTGCTTTGTAGGTGTTGCCGAAAGGGCCAGTAGTTAGGGCTTGTTGGTGCACTGTTAGAGTTAAACGTTGGTTCCGCCCCTGTGCCAACATACACTTACGCTATCCTTCCACTGTCTTGATCAATGGTTGAGAGTGAACCTGACATCCGATCGACGGTCGATATCTCCTATGGGTCTCTGGACTTTGTAGATTTCAAATCTCAACCCGTTATTTTGTCCATATGGTAATCTTCTAAAGTTGTCAATCCACTAACGCGTGTCCCTTTCAGATCAACGGTCAAGATCTCCTTCAGGTCTCCAGACTTCGGATATTTCAAATCTCAAACCCCTTCTTTCCTCCAGAGTGATGTCACTTACTTACGTCACTTGATGACATGTAATGAGCCTATTAGATTCCACATGTCACTCAGATTTGTGATTTCCATGTACCTGAAATGATGAATCAACCTGATACTTGTCATTGTCTGATTGCACCATGTGTCCTTGATGACGTAGTATTGTTGATGTTGTCTGCTGACATGGTCTTCTGACATGGTCTTCTGACCAACAACACTGATCCAATGGTCCTCGTATGTCCTCCAAATCTGATGGTCCTTATTCATTTCAGATTTCTGGGCTTCGGGTTTTTCCAATCTCAAAATTTCTGGAGTGTAACCTCCTCGTATCTTTATATCTGAAGTGAATCATGTTTGTTGATCAGAATCTTAAGTTGATGGATTTATCTTTCTACGATGTAGCTCTTCTGGCGTATCCTGTCCTTCCATTTGCAATGATCCAATGGCTGACAAAAATTCGCATTTTAGGAATTTCAAATCTCAAGTTGTCCAGAGTGTAACCTCCTCATGCCTCTAGATCTTTCTGCGATGTGGCTTTGTTTTCTTATCCTGTCCTTCTACTTGGAAGTGATCCGATGGCTAACTGGAATTCGCATATTTGAATTCTCAATCGTTTTTCCCTGCTTATCTTGTCCTTCCACTCGAAAATGATCCAACAGTCGTGAGGACACTCAAATCAGATTAATGATCGATGATGATTGAGGAACCACAACTTGCGAGTGATTTAACTCGACACCGAAACTCCGCAATTTGAAGTTGTGCATTGTTGGTGAGTCAACCACAATCGTCGATATTCGAAGCTATAAGATCGGACGGTCCTGACTAATTGCCGTATTGGAACAAGCGCGATGTTTAATTTTCCTTTCAATCTCCGCAATTCATCCCTGTCGTAGATTTGGCAATTGCGCATCCAACGGTCACGATTTAATCTGACTTAAACTCATTGTTTATTGGATCAACCACAGTCGTAGATCTTTGAAGCTATAATATCTGATGATTTAGACAGATTGCAGGATTTTAACTGGCAAGTAGTTTAATTTATCTTTCTCTCCCCGCAATTCATCCCTGTCGTAGATCTGGCTTGTAGATCCGATGGTCTTGATTTGATCTGATTTTTATCACGCCATCTCTTATGAGCTTTGATTCCTTCTGCACACTTTGCCTATAATTATGCCATCGTCGTTGTTGTTCTTTCCATCAATGAAAAGCACACGCTTTCCTATAAATCATGCCAAAAATCTCCCCCTTTAGCATTGATGGAAACCCTAAAAGGTTGTGTTATTCTTCTTGGACTTCCAACTATAGCATCTAGACCACTCCTTTTCTCCCCCTTTGAAATCAATGTCAAAGAGAACATGCTCCCCCTAAGATTTTGTAGTATGTTTCGGAGGTATCATATATTCATCCAATACATACTCCCCCTGACAGGATGGACTCTCTTAGGTTGATAATGGGTTCACACCCAACTTCTGGCGTATATACTCAAACTGAGCTTTTGCAAGCGGTTTAGTGAAGATATCAACAATCTAATCTTTGGATGGAATATAATGCAAAGAAACAACAGTGTTGGTCAGTTGTTCCCTCAAGAAGTGATACTTCATGGGTATATGCTTGGTCTTGGAGTGAAATACATGATTCTTTGACACATTGATTGCACTAGTATTATCACAATGAATTGGGATCGGTGCAGTGTATTTTACCTCCAAGTCTGCAAGTGTCTGAATCATCCATAATACTTGGGTACAGAAAGTGGCAGCTGCAATGTACTCAAATTTTGTAGTCAATAAGGAAATGGAACCTTGCTTCTTGCTCAACCATAATACAAGATAATCTCCTAAGAAGAATGCACCTCCACTAGTGCTTTTCCTATCATCCACGCAGTTAGCCCAATCAACATTTGAATAGACTGATAGTTGAAATTTTTGATTCCTAGGATACCATAGGCCATATTCCATTGTTCCTTTCAAGTATCTAAATATTCTTTTGACAACTAACAAATGACTCAGTTTAGGTGCAACCTGGTACCTTCCTACCATTCCAACAACATGAATTATGTACGGACGGGATGTTGTGATGTATAATAGGCTTCCTATCATAGACCTATATGAACTCTGATCAACATCAAGTGAATCATCATCCTTGATTAACTTACATCCAATGACCATAGGTGTACTCATAGGTTTAAAATCTTCCATTTGAATCATTTTCAACATTTCTCTTAGATATTTTTCTTGAGAAAGAAATATTCCTTCAGACCTCTAAGTAATTTGTAGGCCAAGAAAAAAAGAAATTCCCTTATCATAGACATTTCAAATTCAGATTACATGGAAGAAGCAAACCATTGTACCAATGAAGCATTATTACTACCGAAGATGATGTCATATACATAGACCAACATAATGAGTAGATCATTACCCTCTATTTTGATATATAGATTGTTGTCAATTGTTCCTCTCTTGAACCCTTTGTCTTGTAGATATGTATCCAGTCTGTGATACTAGGCACGAGGAGCTTGTTTCAACCCATATAAGGATTTCTTTAGATTGCACACAAGGTCAATGTTATCTGACAGTTGGAAACCTTCTAGTTGTTTCATACAGACTTCTTATTTTAGATCTCCATTTAGAAAAGTTGACTTGACATCCATTTGATAGACTTTAAACTTCTTATGACAAGCATAGGCAAGAAACATTCTAATAGCCTCTAATCTTGCTACGGGTGCAAATGTTTCATCAAAATCCAGTCCTTCTATTTGAGCATACTCTTTATAGGCCAATCTGGATTTAATCCTGACAGTGTGTCCTTGTTCATTCATTTTATTTTTAAACACCCATTTGGAGCCAATTACATTCTTATTTGTTGGTCTAGGAACAAGCTCCCAAGTATTGTTTTTCTCAATCTAATCTAGTTCCTCGTTCATTGATTTTAACAAATTTACATCTTCACTGTATTCATTGAAGTTCTTAGGTTCCACCATGGATATGAAGGCCATATGTGATTGCTCAGTGTCTTTGATTATCCTTCTCTTGGTTTGTACACCTTTGTCTTTCTCACCAATTATCTAACTTTCAGGATGATTCTTTTGAGTAATTATAGAGGAGGAATTTGATGTTGATCAATGTCCTGACTCTTCTTGTCTGGGTGTCTCTTCTCCATTTGATTCTTGGACCTATTCATCTTCAGTTTCAACTGTGTCCTATGTAGTAGACTCAATATTACTCACCTCTCTTACTGGGACTCCTTCATCAACCTTTAAATCAATGCAATCAACTAATTTATGCAATCTTTTATTAAAGAATCTATATCCTTTACTATTGGTAGCATATCCTAAGAAGATGCCTTCATGTTTCAGGATTAATCCGTAAGTGTGGACACAAACTGATCTCCCTAGATCCACCCGGATCTAGAACAAAGCAGGACAGAATAATACTCTTTCCCTAGATCTAGACTATTGAATGAACTAGGAGGCAAGAATCATGAACATACCTTATGATTCGCTTCCTTGGGACTCTGTTGTTCCAGCTTCGCTCCAATGCTCTTATGCCATCAAGACCACAACAGTGCAAACCAATCGAAGTAAAGACAACTCAATATATTCAATAGCTAGTCTATACATATGATCAAGGAGTTATGTAATAAAGTGACATCAGCTTTATGGGAAAGGGACATATTACTGTATTGAATTGATAGAAAGAAGTGAATACAACCTGAGCCTTGATGTTGCAACCTCCTTTCAATGGCTCCTAGCTCTGACACACACACTTGCTCATGTATGAAGAAGATCAACCACTTTTGATAACCTTGCTAGGCTTCTTGGTTGTTGTAGCATCAGTCCTTCACACAGTCATTCACTAATTCTCCAATAAATATCTTGCTAGTTTGCTTGTAACCTTTTCCATGAGCATTCCCCTCAATATATAAGAGAGAATAGATTAGTTACTTGGATAGGAATGATCCCAAGATATCAGGAAAACCAGTACTTAGATAACCATTCGAATGCCAACTCATCCTTCTAGAATATTCCCTTCTAGAAGGTTCGAGAATTTATCTTTTTCTTCCCTTTAGAATATGTTCGCACCCTGATAGTTAGGTACACTGTGAACCTCTCGCACTCCAGCTTAATGCAGCCTACGAGAATCATGCATTATCGCAGGAAAATATATAGGTATCCTGCGAACCTCCCTTAAAAATATGATTTCTGGAAGCAGACAAAGGTAACTTTTCTCAGGAAAGTGTTCCAGTGGAGTCGCCAATTTTGTTTCAGGATTAATCCGTAAGTGCGGACACAAACCAATCTCCCTAGATCCACCCGAATCTAGAACAAAGCATGACAGAATAATACTCTTTCCCTAGATCTAGACTATTGAATGAACTAGGAGGCAAGAATCATGAACATACCTTATGATTTGCTTCCTTGGTTCTTTGTTGTTCCAGCTTCGCTCCAATCCTCTTATGCCATCAAGACCACAACAGTACAAACCAATCGAAGTTAAGACAACTCAATATATTCAATATCTAATCTATACATATGATCAAGGAGTTATGTAATAAAGTGACATCAGCTTTATGGGAAAGGGACATATTACTGTATTGAATTGATAGAAAGAAGTGAATACAACCTGAGCCTTGATGTTGCAACCTCCTTTCAATGGCTCCTATCTCTGACACACATACTTTCTCATGTATGAAGAAGATCAACCACTTTTGATAACCTTGCCGGGCTTCTTGGCTGTTGTAGCATCAGTCCTTCACACAGTCATTCACTAATTCTCCAATAAATCTCTTGCTAGTTTTCTTGTAACCTTTTCCATGAGAATTCCCCTCAATATATAAGAGAGAATAGATTAGTTACTTGGATAGGAATGGTCCCAAGATATCAGGAAAACCAGTACTTAGATAACCATTCGAATGCCAACTCATTCTTCTAGAAGATTCCCTTCTAGAAGGTTCGAGAAATTATCTTTTTCTTCCCTTTAGAAGATGTTCGCACCCTGATAGTTAGGTACAGTGCGAACCTCTTGCACTCTAGCTTAATGCATCCTACGAGAATCATGCATTTTCGCAGGCAAATATATAGGTAGCCTGCGAACCTCCCTTAAAAATATGATTTCTGGAAGCAGACAAAGGTAACTTTTCTCAGGAAAGTGTTCTAGTGAAGAGCTTGATTTTTCCATCATCATTACATCATCATAATAACCAAAATTGTGGATAACACTTCATCAACCCTGTCATCATACTTTCCAAGGTTTTCATTATTATTCTTTATGTAGCACTTACTCCCAAAGACTTTGAATTGTATGATTGAATCAGGTCTTCCATACCATAGTTCATAAGGTGTCTTGTCACTATGTGGTCTGAGGTTGGCTTTGTTAAGAATATGGACTATTGTGTATTGCTTCTACCCAATAAGTTTGACCAATTTTCTTCTCATTCATCATTGACCTGTACTTTTTTGCCGAACTGTACTTTTTTACCTCTCAACTACTCCATTTTGTTGTGGAGTTTATGGGATTGTGTATTCTCTCTTGATCCCATGTTTATCACAGAATTCCTTGAAATCACTTGAAATAAATTATCCTCCTCTATTTGATCGTACTTCCTTTAACCTCTTGCCTGTTTGATTCTCAGTTAAAGCCTTAAATATTTTAAATTTCTCAAATGCTTCAGCTTTTTCTTTGAGAAAAGCAACCCAGGTAAGTCTGGAGTAATCATCAATGATCAAAATAAAGTAGTTTTCCTTCCCTATTCCTTCCTGTCTTGATGATCCACATAAATCCATATGAACTAATTGGAGTGGTTTCTCTGTTGAAGTAGAGCTCTTGGATTTAAATTGTGTCCTAGTTAGCTTTCCTACTTGGTAGGGTTTACACACAAAGTCTTGTGGATTTGATATTCTTGGAAGATATTTTACTGCCTCAATATTTTTTAGCTTGATTAAGTGGTCAAAGTTTAGATGTCCAAGTCTCCTATGCCCTAAAAAACTTTCATCATGTATTCTTAGATGACACTCTTCTTTATCTTCTTTCATCACATATACATTATTTTATATCCTTATGCCTTTAGCCACCACTTGTTATAAGTTTACAAACTTTATCTTACAATCCTTGGAGGTGAACACCACTTCACATCCTCTGTCACACATTTGACTTACACTGAGAAAATTATGTTTCATCCCATATACAAGTAGAACATCATGGGATTTTCCTTTACCATTACTCAAACTCACCATCCATTTACCCTTGATTTTACCTGGTTCATCATTTCCAAAGGTTACATTTCCTATTTTTCTTTTACTTATAGACAAAACTTATACTTGTCTCCAGTCATATGCTTGGAACATCCATTGTCTATATACCAAGGGTATTTTTGTTTTTGAGTTGAAAGTACTAGACCACATTTTTCACTATATTTATTTTTCCATGTGCTGACATTTCTAGCTAAAGGATTTATCCTTATATCTGCCTTATACTTCTTTAGATGGTAGTTTGCAGCTTTGTGATCAAATTTATGATAGATATAACATTCGAGCTCATTTTTCAATAGGTCAAAGTGATTGGTGATATGTTTTATATTCATTGGCTTCTTAGTTTCATGTTGTAAATATTTTTTTATTTCTTGACCTCCTCAGTTACATGTCTCTAAACTTAATTTGACAATTTACAATCTTATGACCAAAATTAGAACAGTAAAAACAATAGCCATGGAAGAAATTTTGGTACCTGAAGGATGGCCTTCTTCTTTGCATTTGTTGTTCCATCTTCTGATCTCTTTGTTTTTTATCAGGGATCATCTTGTCTTTATTAGCTTTTGGTGACAGAGTGCTCTCATGGTTTGATTGTTTGCTGACTTGGAACTTGATCAGCTTTACTGGCTCTTTGCTTTTTGGTTGATTGTTGCTTGAACCATTTACATAACATAAACCAATCTTCAACAAAGGATATCTTTGTTTGCTCAGAATGTCGTTAAGTTTTGTTGTGTCTTTAACTTTTAGAAGAATTTGGAGATACAATGTTTTAAACTTATCCATCTCTTTTCTAGTTTTTACTACCTCTTCTTCCAAGGCTTTACATCTTGCCTTATTTTCTGATAACTGTTGTTTCAGAATGTCCTCTATTTTATTTTCCTCTTGTAATTCCACTTTTAGCAGGGAAAATTCTTCATCAGGTCCTTTATTGTCTTTCTCGAACTGTATCAACAATTGTTTTTTCTTTTTCTTCTTAGATCTGAGTCTAGCAATTTCTTCTAGAGAACTGATCAGTTCTCCTTCCAAGTCAACCACAACTTCTTCATCGTCAACATCAGTTCCTATGCTTTTATTATCATAATCCTCTTTGGCCATAAGCATAAAGTCATTAATCTTGTCTTCACAGGAAGAGTCACTATCTGTGTCTTCTGAATAGTCATCATTGTTTACACATAGACTTTTCTTTTTACCAAATCTCTTGGGTTTGTACTTCTTTTCACCTTCAGAATTCTGATCCTGTTTTTTGTGTGGACACTTAGATGCAAAGTGACCTATATTTCCATAGTTAAAACATTTGAATGGAAATTTTCCTGGTACTTGTCCGATCCTTTCTTTAGTCTTCCCACAATTTTTTCTTCAATTTCATCAAGCTCAGAATCCTCATTCTTATTTTCTATAAATGATGCTTCTCTAGAGGTGGGTTTATCTTTACCTATCCTCATTTCATAGGCAGTCAGAGTTCCTAGGAGTTGGTAAATAGACAAATCTTTTAGATCATTAATTTCTTCTATAGTAGAGACCTTTGGGTTGAACCTATCTAGCAGAGATCTCAAAATTTTCTAAACTAAAGAGACATCCTCAATTTTTTCACCAAGTCCTATCATTGCATTTACTTGTTCTTCAACTCTCAGAAAGTACTTCCCAACAATTTCATCCTCTTTCATATTTAGTTGTTCAAACTGTAATTTGTAGGTCTGAAGCTTGGCATACTTTACCTTCTCATTACCTTCATAACTACTGATGAGTTTGTCCCACATTTCTTTGGAAGATTCTAAGTGCATAACTTTTACAAAAACAAATTCTACAAGCCCACTCAGAATAGCATTCATAGCCTTAGCATTGAAGCTGAATTATGTCTTTTCATCCTTAGAAGCTAGTACAAATGGATTTACATAACCAGTCTCTACCACATCCCAAACATATGCACCTAGGGCCATTATGTAGGTTCTCATCCTAACTTTCCAGAAGGATAATTTTGTTCCATTAAACAGGGGGGCCTTATTGGTTGAAGTTCCTTCATGGATAGTCATGTTTCAGCTCTAGGATCTACCCTTAGATAAAAGGAACCGACTTTGATACCAATTCTTAGACAACTAAGAGGGGGGGGGGGTGAATCAGTTGTTACTGTGATTAAACAATTATGCCCATTTTGAACTCTTTACAGAACACTCAATGATGATCAAAATAAAGAAGGGAAGTAAGAAATAGAATAATCAGCATCAATCACACACATGAAATATACAGAGATAGACATTTCCTGAGGAAACCCATAAAGGGAAAAACCTCTTCTTCTTGATATGATAAGTAATCTTTATTTTCTGTACATTATCATTCTTATGAGATCCAACTCCTCTTGAGGCTACAAACTCTATTTTACAAGCAGCAACTTGCTGAGAGCACCAACTCTCTAGTTTCTCTAGCACCCACTAGAAGGAAGCACCAACTTCCTGAGTGTTCCCACCCCAACTGGATGGAAGCACCAACTTCTAGTTACACAGGCACCAACCTATATAATAGAGAACAATAGTTCTCCCTTGCACCACCCTGCCACCCTTGTTTTTCTAGCTGCAACCAGATGGAAGCTACAACTCCTTATGTTCAAGCACCCACTTGAAACTTTGAGGACACCAGCCCTCCCTAGCACCTCCCTACCACCCTAAAATATAAATCTTTTCTTTCTTAAATTTATCACAGTGATACAACATTTATCAATGGCTTACCAGTCTCATCATTGTTCTGCTACACTACTATATTCTTCCTACATCAATGTCTTTCTGCTCGCATACCCTGCGCTTTTTGTTCTTCTGTGTTTTATACTCTGCGTGCCATATGCATTCTATGTGTTATGCCTCTTCATGCTATTCACCGTGTCACGGCTATTCCCTATAGGTTGTTCACTTCGTCTCTTCCTCACAACTGCATAGCTAACCAACATAATCACCTCACTTATTTGTTCTGCATCCATTTCTCACGTCAAGTCCTTTGCTTGATCATCATGGAAACTCTTCATCATCCCTGGCAGTTAACTCAATGTGTTCATCATTAGTGGGTGTTATGTTGAGATTCCTTAGATTCTCTGGCAGTCGAAACTCTCCATCTAATATGTCAGTTATAACCAGTCAATTATGGCTTCTTTGGATTTTAAGCCCCTTCCTTCACATGATCACTGGTGGTGACCATACGCCTGGGATTAACGAGCACTTGAGTGCTTATCAATTCAACAAACATGATTCATTCTCCTGAAATGGATGTCTGTCATAACTTCGACACTTTGCCCTTCAGAAATTTTGGGTTTCAAACCTTTCGAAAATTCTGAATCCGAATTCCCAAAAAGATTGAACAATTTACATTCATTTTACGGAAACAGATCAATAGTCAGATTTGATTCTTGCAAGGCTTAATCTAATGGCCAGGACTTAATCAACCATTGAGATGGATCACCACCTTTTACTCTGGGTATTTGGCTATTACACTTATGCTAGCCTTCCACTATATCTTGATAAATAGTTGAGAGTGCACCTGACATCAGATCAACGATCGATATCTCCTATAGGTCTCTAGACTTTGGAGATTTCAAATCTCAACCCGTTCTTTTCTCCATACGTCAATCTTCTGAAGTTGTCAATTCACTGACGCGTGTTCGTTTCGAATCAACAGTTGATATTTCCTTTGGGTCTCCGGACTTCAGAGATTTCAAATCTCAAACCCCTTCTTTCCTCTGTAGTGATGTTACTTACTTAAGTCACATGATGATGTGTCATGAGCCTATTAGCTTCCACGTGTCACTCAGATTTGTGATTTCCACGTACCTGAAATGCTGAATCAACTTGACACTTGTCATTGTTTGATTGTGCCACGTGTCCTTGCTGACATAGTCTTGTTGACATGGTCTATTGATGTGGTATTCTAACATGGTCTGCTAACCAAAAAAACTAATCCAGTGGTCCTCATATGTCCTCCAAATCCGATGGTCCTTGTTCATTTTGTGTTTCAGGGCTTCGTGTTTTTCCAATCTCAAACTTTCGAGAGTGTAACCTCCTCGTAACTTTATATATGAAGTGAATCATGTTCATTGATCAGAATCTTATATCGATGGCTTGATATTTCTACGATGTATCTCTTCTGGTGTATCCTCTCCTTCCACTTGGAATGATCCAACGACTGTTGGACAGATTGTCATTGATGTCAATAGTCGATGTGATGACATGTTGTTAATGATGAATTACCATAATATATGATTGTCATTGATGTCAATAGTTGTTGTTAATGATAAATTACCATAGATGATATTGTCATTGATGTCAATAGTATATCAGTTAGTAGAAGATGTCATATAGTGTTCGTATATTGATAGTGTAACCTCAGGAGGAAGAGCATAGGGCATAGAGCTCAGGAGGCTGAACAGAGAGTGCAACACAGAACTCAGGAGGTCAAGCACAGAGTGCGCATGATTCCTTAGAATCTGAGAGTTTTCAAAAGGAATCAGTTTTCAAAAGGAATCAAGCTCAGGAGAGACAGAGGCTTGAAAGAGATCAGAGGAAATATGTGAGTTGACTTAATCTTAGCAGGGTTGGTATCGAGTTCAGAGAAAGGATCCATCGATAATCTTGATGGACGGTAGAGAATGTTGGAGAGGAAAGGAACTAATAGCCATGGGCCATTAGATCCAGCATAGATACAAGGAGGATAAGCGCTAAACTCATTCAAACTCCAAATATTAGGAGGAGAAGCGACGTGGATCGTTAGATCCAAAGATAAAAGGGAGGAGCGACGTGGGTCGTCGATCCAACGAGAGTGGAATATCGAAAATCAGGAGTTGGGAGAACGAAGGAAGTTGCTTTTAGAAATCCCGAAACGCAAACTCATGATTTGATCTAGACCATTGGATCGAGGACTAATCTAAGTTGTCGATCGGATAGGAAATGAACTTGTGAAGTCACGATTCATGAAGTCTTTCTAGACCGTTGGATCACTTTTGAGTGGAAGGATAGGATAAGCGAGGTAAAAAGGCTATGAAGTTAGAATATCCAAATACCCGTCGACCGTTGGATCAAACCAAAATTTCCGTTAGCTGTCGGATCGTGTTAAAGTGGAAGTACAGATATGATCCGTTGGATCTGAGCACTAAGGACCAACAATCGTTGGATCTAGAGGACAAGTGGCGAGAGATCAACATTTCACTGACTAAAAATTCAAAGGAGGGAGGTGCTATAAAATCTGAAGTCGCGAAACATGAAATCACGATTTGATTGCAGCCATCGATCAAAGGGAGAGATCTGAATTGTTGGATCTAGAAGACATGTGGCGAGAGATCAACATTTCGCTGACTGAAAATTCAAAGGAAGGAGGTGCTCTAACCTTGGAAGTCGTGAAACACAAAATCGCGATAAGATAAGGACCAACGATTTGGAGGACATAATGAGGACCATTGGATCAGGGCTCTGGGTCAGCGAACCACGTCAACAAGGACACATGACACAATAAGACACTGACAAGTGTCAAGTTGATACATCATTTCAAGTACATGAAAATCATGAATATGAATGACACGTGGTAGCTAATAATATTGTGACACATCATCAAATGAGGTAAGAAGTTACGTCATCTCAGGAGTTTTTCTTCAAGATTTTTTACCATTGCACTCACCCAAGTTATGAAGTCCCAAATGTCAAAATTCTAAAAGGGACACGCGTTAGTAGATTTACAGCTTCAGGAGATTTGACATGTTGGATGTCACGAAGACCTGATGGGTAAAGCGCTAAAATTATGACAGCCATCCATCTCAGTGCATGATTAAGTCACAACCGTTAGATTTAGCAGTGAAAGGAGTGTAAGGTCTAAAGTAGATCGTTGATTTGTCTCCGCTAAATAGACGTGAACCATCTGATTGTTTCAACGATATCGTGATCGTGATTTTTTAACTGTTGGTGGTCGTGAAGACTCGAAAGGCAATGTGCCGAAATCCCGTCCCATCCATATCGTCAGGATATTGAATTGTGACCATTGGAACGATAAATGCTCAGGAACTTATCTCGCCTAATGTGAGGTCATCGTCATTGGTCATATGCTATAAAGAGTTTTTAAAGGAAATGATAATATGTCGCTATAGTTGTTATAGCCCGTGGTTCTACGCCATTGGTCATATGTGATGGTTTGAAGGAAGCACCTTCATGGAATTTGGTCTTTGTGAATATAACAAAGATTAGGGATCGAGTATAAAGGATTAAATTGATTCATGATTGTGATTAATTTATGACAAAAATGAACCGATACACAGTCATAATTAAAAGAGAGTTAAATCATGAAAAACATGAATAATGAATAAAAAGGAAAAATGATATTAATTAAAGTTTATACTATCATTTTAAATGAAAAGGTACAATGGTTCAAATAAAGGGACACGATGTTTTAAATTTCACACCAGTTTGAAGATTATATAAACGAGAAAAAGTGGTGAGAAGAAGGGGTCTATGTGGTTCATATTAGAAGATAAAAAAATAGGAGCAAAGTCCAAGATGAAGAAATGTTCATTATAAGGTGCCTGTCAATGTCTTGTTGAAGAACAAGAGCAGAAGAAGACAGAGCAGCAGTTATGCAATCCATTACTTGATACAGAAGACCAAACAAGCAAAGGTTGCAGCAGACAAGTAGAAATTACAACAATGGGTGCATGAGTCAATTTCAATGAAGTACATAAGATATTGTATTGCATTACAAAATAAGGGTGGTTGGGTGGTGCAAGGGAAAGTTGGAGCCTGCAGGGGAGTTGTGCTTCCTTTTCAGTTGTTGCAGACTAAAAAGGGGGTCGAAGCCTCCTACCAGTTGGTGCTAGTGAACAGAGGGAGTTGGTGCTTCCTTGTCAGTTGTGGTAGACTAAACAGGGGGTTGAAGCCTACTACCAGTTGGTGCTGGTGAATGAGGGTGTGGGTGCATCCTTCCCGTTGTAGCTAGTAAATGGGGTGTGGCAACATCCCTTCAGTTGTAGCTAAAGAAACTTGGGGAATGTCTCTCCATCAAGTTGTAGATTGAAAACAGTTTTGTAAAAGAACATTTTATTAATGAGAAAAGAGTTGGTGGTTTTCCCAGTTGGGTTCCATGATAAAATCCCGTGTTCATAAGAGTTTTTTGTTCATCATATATTACTTAATTGAATAATTAATATGTGTGCTTAATATGGATGAAGTTAAAAAGAAAAAGTAGGCAATATTGATTCACCCCCCTCCCCCCCTCTCAGTATTGTTGGATATTCCATCAATTGGTATCAGAGCAAAGGTTCCTTTAAGCACGGTCTAAAAAACTAAAAGGAAGATCAAACTAAGCACATGTGGATGGACAAAATATTTACACTAAGAATGGAAATCCAATACTTAGAAAAGAAGAATACATATTTTGGAGTACAAGAATGGAAATTCATCTGAAGGCATTGGGACATGACGCATGCAATTCAGTGATCACTGATTATTTCCCACCAAATAGAGTAAGGACTCCAACTCAAAATAAAGCCAAGAAAATTAACTCAATGGTAATGAATACAATCCTTGATGGATTACCTGATGATATCAAAGAGAAGATAGGTGAATGTAACTCTACAAAAGAACTCTGGGAAAAATTAAAAGACCTCTACTCATATGAGAAGTCAAATGAAGCATTTCAATAAGAACAAAACTCAGTCTACAACAATTCTAGTGATGAAGATTATGTTGAAGAATACTCAGACGTTGAAGCAAAAGTAAACCTGGAAGTTGAGCTTGAAAGTGATTTGGACGAATTGAGAAAATATAAAAAAAGGTGTAAACAACTGAAGAATCTCATGTTGGAGCAAAGGAGGAAACAAGGCTCAAAGAATAAATAACTTGTGCAAATCATAGTTGACTTTAGAATCCAAGTCCAATTGGATCAAGAAAGATTGGAATCCTTGGAACAATCTCTTAATAAGGAGCAACAAAATTTTGAAGAGCTCAAACAACAACAGCTAGAAAGTAAGGAAGAAAATCAAACCTTAAAAAGACAACTAATGTCCTCACAAGAGGAGCTTCACAGTTCAAGACAACAAGCAGCCATGAGCATGGAAGAAGCCAATAATTTAAAACAAGAAGTTGTTGGACTCAAGAATCAATTGAAGACTGTTGAAAAATTCAAGAAAGGAACCAAAGCCTTTAATAAAATTCTCAGTCTACAAAGATTTCCCTTGAAAAAATATGGCCTTGGTTATGACCAAGTACAAATGGTTAAAGGATCAAGTCCTATTACTCAGATTGATGTAGAAGATGACATGTGTTGTGATGATACCTCCAAATGAAGAACTATGCAACAAAAGGATGACAAGAATGCTAAAGAATCTGCTCATCCTTCCATGAAGATGTATCAAATCAAAATATCAGATCAAGGAAGACATCCTAAAGCTACTCATACACCTCAAAGTAAGTTTAGAATAAAGACACCTTCATGGATGACTCAAAGGGAGTATGAGAGTATTTTTAACAGTTATTGTTTTTCTTGTAATGAATATGGTCATAAAGCCTTGGATTGTAGGCATCATGGAAGATAACAAGTTGGTAGGTTCAACAATAGTATAAGATGTTGGAAATGCAATCATGTTGGACATATTGTTGCACATTGTTACACCATGAGATTCTATAGTTGTGGTAGATATG
>SNQJ01S0046269.1:31728-48838 GCA_010110895.2 Picea sitchensis
TCTTTGGGGTGAAGGAGGGATATTATTTGGGTCATATTGTATCTCATGAAGGTGTCAAGGTAGACCCTAACAATATTAAGGCCATGATGGACTGGTCGATTCCCAAAACATTGAAGAATCTTAGAGGATTTTTGGGTTTGACAGGTCGCTACCTCAAGTTTGTTGAAACCATGGAAGAATAACAACACCTTTAATGACATTAACTAAGAAGGATGCATTCTCATGGACTTCGGAGGCAACTCAAGATTTTGAAAAACTTAAAGAGGCGATGTGCAAAGTTCCTATCTTGACCACACCAGACTTCACAAAAACCTTTATTGTGGAATGTGATGCCTCGGGAAATGGAATTGGTGTTGTTCTAATGCAAGAAGGAAGGCCCCTTGCTTTTGAAAGTCGACCACTCAAGGGAAAGGATTTACATAAACACATTTATGAGAAGGAAATGACGGCAATACTACATGCATTGAATAAATGGCGCCCTTACCTAATAGGTAGACACTTCAAGGTCAAAATAGATCATGTTAGTCTTAAATACCTCTTGGAACAAAGACTATCTTCAGAAGAACAAAAAAAATGTGTGACCAAGGTATTGGGTTATGATTTTGAAATCATCTATAAAAAAAGGGAAGCAAAATGTTCTAGAAGATGCACTCTCAAGAAAGGATGAAGATGTCGAGGCCTTTCTCTGTGCTATCTCGATCATCCAACTCGATTGCATAATAGAAGTGAGGGATAAATGGAAGAGTGACGAAAATGTGTGGACTCCCATTCAAAGGGTCAGCAGGATACCAGTGCATTAGATACATTTACATGAGAAAATCATTCACTATGGTACAAATATTGCTTATATTTATGTAAGAACTCCCAACTCAAACAAAAGGTACTATTGGAATTGCACACCTCTCTGGTAGGAGGGCACTCGGGATTTTTGAAAACCTACCATAGGATCAAGAAGGAATTTTTTTGGGATGGCCTTAAAAATGATGTTCAAAGGTTTGTGGAAGAATGTTTGGTTTGCCAACAAAATAAGGTGGAAACAATTAAGACTCCGGGTCTTTTATAACCATTAGTCATCCCAAGTCAATGCTAGGAGGAGGTTTCCATGGATTTCATCACACGGTTACCGAGGTCTGAAAGAAAGAGTGTCATCATGGTTATTATTGATAGAATAACCAAGTACGCACACTTTTTTGCACTCTCTCATCCCTTCAAAGCTAGTACAATTGCCACCGCATTCATGGAGACAATTCAAAATCTACATGGAATCCCAAATATTATTGTAAGTGACAGAGATCCCATCTTCACTGGACATTTTTGGACATAATTATTTTATTGTTTGGGTACTCAATTGGCTCATAGCTCATCTTATCATCCTCAATCTGATGGAAAAACCGAGATAGTGAACAAATGTCTGGAAGGCTACCTTCGTTGCTTTGTCTCTGATAAACAAACAAAATGGTTCAAATGGTTACCCTTTGCAGAATGGTGGTATAACACTTCCTTTCATACTGCAACAAAAATGACACCATGTATGGCACTTTATGGATACCACCCTCCTTCCATCACTTCTTCTCACAAAGAAAAATCTAAAGGTTCAAGCGTTGGAAGATCACATCGAGGCATCGACAACAAAAGGTTCAAGCAGTGGAAGATCACATCGAGCATCAACAACAAGTTCTCCAAATCTTAAAGGACAACTTGACCATGGCACATAATTGCATGAAACAACAAACAGATCAACATCGTAATGAAAGAAGTTTTGAAGTAGGGGATTGGGTGTTTTTAAGACTGCAACCATACAAAAAGATGTCCCTTAAGCAAGCCAAGAAGGATTATAAATTATCACCAAAATACTATGGCCCTTATAAGGTGTTACAAAAGATTGATATTATGGCATACAAATTGGAGTTGTTTTCATCTTCACGAGTACACCCAGTTTTCCATGTTTCATGCTTAAAGAAGGTTATAGGTGACAAGATCCCAGTCCAAAATATATTTCTAGAACTTGACGACGAAAGAAAAATCATATTGGAGCCTGAAGCTATCACTAACACAAGAATTCACCAGCTGAGGAATAGATCCATTTCAAAGTATCTCATTAAGTGGAGGAAACTACCTGCTGAAGATTCCACTTGGGAAGATGATTCTTTTATACAGAAGAATCCAAAATTACTCAAGCATTGCAGACAACACTTGTCTAAAGGGTAGGGGCATGTTAAGACCTAAACAGTGGCACATTAGCCCTTAATTGCGACATATTAAATTAGTATTTTTATTTTATTTATGTCTACTTGGGTCCATTAGTTGTAATTGTACTTCCTAGTCTCCTATATATACCAAGGAGACCTTTTCATTTGGAATCATCTTGTATTTCTAAATTTATGTGGTGTATAAGAAGGCATCCCCCTCGAAGAGGCTTATTATATGAAATTTTCTCTTTTTCAAGGCGTTGAGTACTTATTATGAGGTTTTTCTATGCTATCTTGATATTTGGTTCTTAACATTTCCCAATCCTTGGTGATTTTCTTCATGTCTTCTAATTTATATTGGGCATCAACCTATCAACGTAAGAAAGCATTCAAATGTATAAAATATTAAAAAGCTCAAGAAATAATAAAATTATGACATAGGAGATCCCGTTCAAGGTACTTCAAACATCTTCAAATTAAATAGTCATTAAATTGATTTGTAAAACATACCTCCCCTAATTGCAGCTCATCCATCATTATGTTTGTTGAATACCTACAGTTTCAAATCATTCAACCACCATAAATATCTATAAAATGAATGCAACTCATATTGGTAGCATTATTTACTCTAAAATGCATTTTTATGACAATGTCAGAACATACCTTAACAATGCTTCCAAGCACCTTATAAGCCTTCTTTTTGGACTAGCCCTCATCATCCTAGATTCAAACATGGATTTACTCGATGAGAAAAAACTACAAAAGTTGTAGATATATAACTAAATATAACTACTAAACAAGCTCCTCTTGATTTCAAGAATAATTTATTGGAGCCGTCTAATATTGGAGCAAACCTCCCTCGATGTGAAGGAACAACAACAAAGTCAACTTTGGTTATGTTGCTACTTCGTTGGATTGAGAGAGGTTTTCTCCTAGATTAAATGGCTCCAACAAATTATTCTCTATTGAACAGAACCAACCACGTGAAGGTGGAAGCTCCTATGGCCCCTTCCCCTCCTCACATCACTCTCAATTCCCCAATACCCAATCTATATTCTAATAGAAATATGCATTAAAAATATTCAAAATTGATCAAAAATGATTGTAAAGCTAAGCAAAAAAGCTAAGATAAAATAAGAACAAATTTGTTTGATTTCCTTTTTATTTGAACATAAGTACTACAAATTAAAAGAATTGGATTTGTTTTATCTCTCTATCCATATTTTACTAACCATCTATTTTTCATATTTTGCTAACATAAGCACAAGAAAGTGTGCAATAACTCATTCAAAGGAAATGCAACAAAAAGTATGCAAGAAATCATTCAAAGGCATATGTCATAAAAATAGTTTTTACAAATGAGTTTTATCATCCAAAAAATGTTCCAAGTATACTAGCTATATGTACATCGATCTGTCTTATAATAATATTATACATCATCATATTTTTTTAGGCCTCTTATGTGCTTTCCAATTCTTAATTAAATCATCAACATCCACATCTTTGTTTTATGGGGGCTCTTCAGCAATTGATTGTGTTTGAGTCCTCTCAAGAAGAACAAGCATGGTCTCGTACTCACAGCATGAAGGCTGTTGTGAGGGGGCATCGCCTACAAAAAAAAATAAAAAATTATATGGCCAATTTTTAAATATCATTGAAGTAGTTCAGCAATATTAAAAAAAACCTCTGCAATGTAATTATTTCCCCGGTGCACTAATCGACACCATTGGAATGGATTCCTTGTACTTCTCTTTAGGTGGAGGATCCTCAAGTATGACATTCTTTGCCACTGAAACCATAAAATTTATATAGACACAATCGTAAATGTATAAGTAAAAAAAATTATAAGTACAACATTTATAACTACGAAGTTATTAAATATATGATTAATATACAACCATATTACCGTCGTGGGCCTTCGTAGGAACATCGTGGGGCTACACCCCACTAGAATGGGGATTCTCGTGAGCACCATGTTGTGGCAGCACTGCACTATCAATGCATTGCTCTCCAGTACTAATGGGCTCGTTAATAGTGTTTCTCCCCTGATTAAAACAAAGTAACACATTAAATTTATGGACGATATCAAACATGAATGTATTTTATAAGTAATGAAAGGTTAATTTGGATTGATTTTGATTTACCTTATCCTGGAAACTGAATCTTGGGGTCTGCCCCATGCTTTTTTGACGTTCAACGATGGCTTGATAGTTGTACCTGTAACCAATCTAAAGTTCTTTCTATGTGGTTTCAATTCCAAAGTCATCGCCCTGCATTGCATAAGAGTATATATTTTTAATGTGATTGGCTACAATTACCTGAAAGTTGGAAGGCGATACAAATAATACTGTTAATATGTTTGGGTACCTATAATTCGTAACTGTAACTTCATGTAGTCGCTCTGGCCTAGCTTGTGTTGGCCATGTTTGGAAATGCTTTCTTTGGTTTCCTTATAAGTGTCAGGAAACCTATCATCAAAATTTTCAAGTATGTTATATACCAAACTTTTCTTTAGATCTAAAGAAAATTAAGGGTATAGAATTCAAAATGTAATTTACCTTGGGGTACCAATTGGTGTTTTTCCTTCTTTTCTCAATTTTGTTTCCTTTGCATCCTCAATGAGCACCTTCCACTCCCTCTCTGTAACCACGAGAGGATGCTCATACCTGGGGTTATTTTACAAGTGAACCTTATACACATCTTGCATAGATTTTAAATATTGGCCAACTAAGGAGGTGGTTGCGCTTTTATTGAAGGTGTCTACTCCAAAGAGGCATTTAATATAATCCATAAGTTCTTTTTTGAGGTTAGAATTTTTAGAATTCCACCTCATACATATGGTTGGCCCAAAAATCAACAATTCCTTGGCCTCCAAATGCCTATAAAAATGGTCGTTTCCTACACGTAAAAATATATGATCATTAATTTAAAAATAATAATCTAGATGATTTATGTTTGAGATAGACAACATGAAACAATTAAAATATCAAAAAATACCCTGGAGTCTTATTTTCTTTAATGGAATTCCTTCCTCATTGACCAGAAATATGCACGGAATGATCCCTATACTGATAACACATCTCGTTCTAGGAAATGCAACCATATGATCCACATCATCAGGCTCATATCTATCACCACCTCCAGAGCTTGGCTGTGTGGCTTCCTAGGGGTGTGTGTCATGGCTCCCATCTAAAGGTGTGGAAGGTGGAGAACTAAATATCCTAGTAGGTATATGAGGGCATGCGTCAGGTATATTTGGTGTCTGTGCAACACCACTACTACCAACACCGAGCTGAATAGGCTCTAAATAACTCTATATAAGAAAGAAAATGTGTTTTCGTTTTGGATAATGTATTATGTAAAAGTTAAAAAACAAACTTTCATAATGGAACTTATGACATAAAAAAAATCACTTTGAATTATGGTTATTACCTTATATGTCCAAAGTTGTGTCATAACGATTTTTATCGTTTGTTTGACCTCAGGAGTTTGATCTGCAAGGTCTAACAAGCGAGCAAGTTCCTTGTTCGCTTTAATGATATTTTTTTGTATTATTACCATCGGGTCGGGGGATGAATACAACTCCTCCTCTTCGAGAGAATCATGAGAATCATGGCCCGTAGACTACATATTTCAACAAAATAAATGTTATTTCAATTATATAAACAAATAAAATAACTAATCGCCACACAAATAAAATTATCTAAACAAATAATAAAATTCATGTATAGTGTAAGTCGAAATTGTTAATCGTTTACAAGTTCTGCGGTTGGCCCTTTTCCACAATCATCCTGCCACATTATAATATAATTGGAACCCCAAAATATTTAAAAATTTGTTAAAGATAAAAAAAATTGATTGCCACACAAATAAAATTATATAAACAAGTTATAAAATTCACATTAAATGTAAATCGAAATTGTTAATCGTTTACATATTAAAGATAAAAAAATATAATGCAATAAGTAGAGGTTACTTAAAGAGGTGTTGCATAAGTACCCACACACTATTAGTTGATGTATCTATTTTATTCAAATGGTAATCCACTAATAACTCTTCCCCGGGAGCTATCTTTTTTATTGTGCACATGACTACCCAATTCCCTTCGCGTCCCTCATATATGGAATTCAATTGCTTGTTTGTTGTCTCGGGTTGTGTTCTTTTTATAAAACCTGAAATATTGTTGGAAGCTTTAGGCCTTCCATCAATATAGATAGTCACTCCCTTATTTTTATCGTTGTTTTCTAATTGTATATAATTTGTGGCGAGTGCATATCTCTACATACTTCGCATGTACCGGACCAACTGCATCCAATCACTATAATCATAACATGGTCCGATATAGTCCATCAATTTAGTTATTGTATTGTATTTTACAGTTATTCCATACATGGAAAATATCCCCAGGTCCCGCAGGGAGGATGGTGCAATGCGATATGTCCTATTGTTGACAATGAAGTCAATGTCCAACGAAAGCAGTTCCTTAGGTACCCATTGTTTCACCAGATTCTTATACCTGAGTGGTACCTCTATGTATCCCATGCTCTCATCATCATAAGAGCATGATCCTCCTTCAACAAGAAAAAAATCCACGCGTCTATGGAATTTTATTCTGACCTTTTCACCTCTGGTCATTGTTTGCATATCAAATCTACTAGATGCAGTCACATTTCAATCTGTTTGTCCTGAGCTTCCCTCACTTGAGGAATAAATATCTGACGAGAACCTATTTGGTTGTACTTTCAGTCGATCAAATCAGATATATAGTTAGCCAAGATTGTAAGAATATAGTGAGATATCTAAAATGCTTTTTTTATATTTTGACACATTCATTAGTTTCCATTCATATACATGCTCAATGTTGGAAAAAATGTTGCAGCCCAAACATCAATTATAGTAGGAATACTATCAAATTATTGTGTGGAATCATAGCCTTTCCATATCCAATCCTATCATGGCCTCACACCTAACTATCTCTATAGAATTCATTTCTATAGCAGGAGTATGTCTCCTGACTTTACCTGATTATGGTTCCATAACCAATCATAACACAATATGCAATTAAATTTTTAACTAAATGCATTCTATCTTCAAAAACATTTACATACACTAGCCCTTTGGTCATTACATAACAATTTAAATCTTGAAAATTTTAATTGAGGGAATTATTTACCTCAATTCCCTTCAACATTAGAAACAACCAAATGCATACATGTATGGTTGTTATCAATCTACTTGTTGCTACCTGGTCAACTAGTATTTGTAGAAGCTCGTGGGATTCCTCCTCCATCCTTTTGATCATCATTTCCACCACCCTCATGGGTCTTCACATAGAAGGAAGTCATAAACAACAAAAAAATCCACATATTTAGCCACGCTATATCATTTTTCCTAAATACATAATTCATCATTAATCGTACTTAATTTCCATAACATCATCATTGCATAATAAAAGACTATTCTAAGTCCATAAGAATGTCATATGCATATCCAAGCATATACATATGCATAAATTCACATCCATATGCACCAATAATTCACTGTCCACGTGCCTACTGATGCATATGCATTTTAACTTCATTGCATGCATCATGCACTCTTGTGCATTTCTATTTCAGTTCACATATTTATTTATTTATTTATGTTGTAGTCAGTTGTCCTTGAATTTATTCAAATCCTTGTTGCCTTGTTTGCTCCTATTCTTCTCATCTGCCCTACTACTCCCTGGTCTAAACACTTTCCAACCAATTTCCACTTGGCCATTCAACAATCCAACCAATGTGTTCTATTTTCAACAGCTTCTCTTAGGCATTCATACCCGAACTTTACCTTTATAAAACATTCTAGCACCTTGGAATGAGGTAGCTCACAACATTCCATCACTCTACTACCACAACATCCATGAATCAACTTAACCATAATCATTCCACATCCCTGCTATTACTTCTAGTTGTCCATTGTATTTCCCAATTTTCGGAACAGTTCTCCTCACTTCATTTAACAATTCCTTTTGAAGCCATAATTTTTCCCACTCAAGACCATACCCAATGGAAGTCTATTTTCATTCAGTGGCACTTTTCAAGTGAAAGAACCTTCATTATTCTATCCATGATTTGTCTACCTTGGTATCATTCTTCCACTATGAACTCTGATATCAAAAGTGGCTTTCTTGCTATGAGTAATGATTCACACCTCACCTACTAAGCTCCTTGTTCTCTTTCACATCAAGCATGTTGCTATCTACACATCTCTACCTTCAAGGCTATGGAGTCTTACTTTTCCTTTATATGCCCATTAATAGCATTCTTCACCTACTAGCTTCATGTCCTATGTGAGGATACTTGGTGTTGTGCCTTGCAATTCATTCAAACTCTGCAGTAGTTGACTAATAATTTCACTCTTCTTGAGTTTTTTATCCACTTTTCATTAGTTGACCTATAGTTATTTATTGTCTCAACCAACATTTACAAGCTCCATCATGATTCCATGACTCTGATATCCAATTTTAGGCTTGAATTTATCTGATTATACCTCTAATTTTGCACCATGTGCAAGTTGTTAGAATTATGCATATTATAGAAATTTTGTCACTTAATGCTACAAGTCCTTTTTCTTCCCAACTCATGAAGAATTAGATCATAATTCTACAAATTCTAATCATTCCAATTTATTCTCCTCTAAATCATCTTTCCAATGACTATACTCATGCCTTATTTTGATCTCTGAGCTAAAAGTTATCAATGGAAAAGGCAACAAAGGAATATTCATTAACAAATGCAACATAACTTCAACACTCAACAACTGTCTGATCATTCCTTTCGATTTAATCTTGACCCTAAGTCTAGTTTTGTTCAGATTAAATCATGATTGTCAATCTTCTCATTGGCTACCTAAACAAACCATACAGCCAAAATGCACACCAGTCGCCCGATCTTCCCTTGATTAGATCTTAGTTGTCTATCTATTCTTCTTTAGAATATCGAGACCACCGGGTCTTCAAGTTACATCCACCATCCGAAAAAATCTCAGATTGATCTCAATCATTGATCTGTGTTGATGGATTCACCATGGGTCTAAGGCATATCTCTTCTTCATTTCAAACTTTTGTGGCCTTCAAATTACACCCTCAAGTTTCATCGTACTCAGTTTGCATATATACTTAGAATATTTTCAATCCTTTCTCCATGATTTTGAGGCATTTTCATCCACCCTTCTGTGGCCTCCAATATGCGCCTTCACTTTCCATTGCACTCAATTTACACCTACACTTAAATACATTTCCAAGCATTTATTTGCAGGTCTAAGGCATATATTTCATACCTCAGTGGCCTCCAAAATGCACCTTCTTGTTCCACCAAACTCTTTTTTCACCTATACTTAGAAAATTTTCTAAGTATTTCACTGTGGGTCTATGAGACATCATGAGCCTTCGTATATCTCTCCTTCTAAGTTGTTCGATATGTGACAAGTTGAAACCTCATGTGTCGTCAAATCTCTCACTCATTGGGTCGTCTAATATGTGACAAGTGATGACCTCCTTGGTCGTCTAATCTATGACAAGTGGTGACCTCCTCGTCTATTTGATCTATGACAAATGGCAACCTCCTAGGCCATCTAATCTATGATAAGTGGCGACCTCCTGGGCCATCCGATCGATTCTCCATACTTATCCCATTTTTTAAATTTCACTACGGGTATACAACACTTCCTTTCAATCTTCTGTGATCTTGTTTGTCTGATTGATTCTTCATACGTAGCATATTTTTGAAGTTTAGTGGCACTCCGCGAGACATATTCATCCAACCGATCCCTTCTCAATACTCAGTCATTTCAATATCTCACCGTGGGTCTCTTACACTTAGTTGATTTTTGATAATTCACCGGGGTCTGCGGGTTCACGCTCATTTCTTCACACACTCTCGATTCTCCGTCGTTCTCACTATTTCCACGATTTCTTGATACTTAGTCATTTTTTGAGATCTCTTTTGTTGATGTTGTAGATGAGGTGTCTTTCACATGGGAATCTTCTTCACTTTCTAGATGACATGGAATCGATACATGTCCTGACACGTGGCACTCCATGTGGCATATGTAGAGTTGCTTGATATAGATTTGACATGGATTCTCTCTCATGTTGAAGTCATCTTACTGGGCACGTGGCACTGATGAGGTTGTTATTACGACAGTGATGTGTCTAGGCTAGCCCATCGAGTATCCGGCCCTAATCCTTTGATCTTAGTCATTGATCTCTAATGATCAATGGTTAGGATTTAACCTTCTCCAAATCCACAATTCTTTACAACAAAAGTTAATTCCTTGTACGGGGTTCCACACTCACTCGTTCTCATTTAAACCATGTAACTCTGCCTTTTATTTATAAACCATTTGTATTTGTTTTCCTTTATATATATATATATATATATATATGTTGGCCTGAGCAGCTATGATCTTCCTTCCAAGCTTGACACTGCTCATATATATAGTGATATTTGTCCAACTTTCCCTCACTCCACTTCCCTTAATCTTGTGAAACCCTGAATCTATTTCACACATGGACATATTCATTATTAAATTAGGGTAAATACACAGAGCTCTTTAGAAATTCAACAATGCACAGTCATCTTTGCACTCAAAGAATCCTCAACTTACAGGGGTATTCTCTACTCCCTATGTCTTACTTGAATCAAAAACCATCTCCAACAAAATCCCCATGCACACAACTTTAGTTGTCCTGTATCGAAGTAATCAATTTCCAAATAAATTCATAATCTTGTAGCAGGCCTTTAAGGTCCAATGTTGTAACCTATAGTTCTTATACCAATTTGTAACATACCCAGCCACCAGGCTAGGCCATGCTACCGCAAAGCGCTCTCCAAGAATGCTCTGAACTAACTTGTAACATACCTAGTACATCCAATACCAAAACTATTTCTCTAGATATTGATCTGAAACGTACCCATTGCTTGGGTACTTTTAGAGACACCCTCTTAGACTGATTACAAAATTATGTTCCATTCTTTAAAATAAAGAAACATGGATTCAACACATGCAATTAGAAAGAACATGCTAAACCATCCAAGAAATGAACAATGTGCCATGCACGACCAATAACCAACAAGCATGCACACAGAAATACATCTCAGAGATAAATAAATACACAGTGGAATATACATTATATATAAAACAAAAAGAGCACTTATCTTTTCAAGAAAACATCAAGTAAACATTCATCAACTAGCTGCAGACCAAGGATGTTCCTCCCAACCATAGACATTGTTGTCCATTCACTCTCAAAAAGAATGTCACCCCCGAGCCAGGGCTATGAATCCACAAGGATGGGTCTTAGGACAAATCTAAAAACACATCAGTTAGCTAACAAGCTCTCAAGTTTTCCCAACCACACAACAATCCTAATTTCCATCTCTCTTCCCCTTCATCCCACACAACCCAAAGAAATGAACCCCTTTCTCCACCATGCAACCCCTTAGGTTGTTCCATTTCTCTCCAAGGCTCTAGTGCTACTAGTTAAGAAATATCTGTGTTGGAAACTTCAAGGATTCTCAGTTATGGATAGTTCTTTTGGAACTGTCATCAATCGCATGCACACATGCACCCATTCCCTCCTAGAATGATCAATAATTTCTCCTTAACCATCTAGTAATGGCTCTCTACCTCTAGCCATTCATTTCCATGCTTGGACCAATAACACACGAATGAGCTAGCATGAATCAATGATTAACAATCAAATGAAGAACCAAAGGAAAGGATGTAAGTGTGTGAACGAAGAACAACCCCTAAATATCCTACAAGGGATGTTTATATAATTCCATGCAATAAATAACCACATGGAATTTTCCCCAAAAAGCTCAAGTAATTACTTCTTTATCTCTAAAAAATTCCAATATGGGTAAATAAAATATAATATAAATACTTATCCCCTTTCCCCCCTCTCTCATGGAATCATATCCCTCTATAACTCTTGTCCTCGTCCCGTCTTGTAGCCAGCGATGTATTTTATTATTAATATATATAGAAGTATTACATTTCCTTGGCACTCTGGTTGCTTTCCAACTTTACTAGCTCACCAGCCTAAGTCAAAATTACATAATACATTTTAGTTCATAGGGACCAAAAATGGGGGTGTTACAGTGATAAAATCCAATTTGACGAGCCTAGAACCTTGGAAGAAGCCATAAGAAAAGCTACGTATTTGTATGAGTAGAGTATGGCAAGGCCAGCTTTTCAAAGATCTTGGGATGACAAAAAGAAAGGCAATATGGATAAGAGGAAGAAATGGTTCAAGCCACCTTTCTTCTAGAATAATTCACAATCATATAGGAAAAGGAAACAAGTACAAAATGAGTCCAATATGATAGATTCATTGGGGAAAAGGACAAGACAATAGCCCATAAAGTGTTGGGGATGTGAAGGAGACCATATGTACAAGGATTTTCCTCACAAGGGAGATAGGATGAGAATTATGCACAACATTCAAAAAGTTGATATAGTGGATGACGTGGGCAGAAGCATGCCAAGGATTTATGCATATTTGGACAATAGACAAGCAGACTATCAATCCCACATTATTGAAATGGAATGTAAGATTGAATCAACCCATAGTTATTTTTATTGATTCTCAAGATAGTCATAGATATATAGATCCTAATATGGTTGACAGATTTAAATTGAAGATATGTAACCATGCAAAGTATTGGTTGGTTCATCTAGTCCCTAGAATCAAAAGGAAAATCAGTGAACTTGTCAAGGATTGCCCAGTAAGAATGAATGGAGTTAAAACTAAGTATTATTTGAACATCATACCACTTGGGTCATGTGACTACTTGATTGGTATGGATTGGATGGAAAAGAATCATGTTGTTCTAGATTTTTAGAACAAGGATTTCACATGCCTTCATGAAGAGGGAAATTCAAGGATGATGCAAAGTATTCCAATTCCTATATCCGTTAGAGAGTTTTTAGCATTGCATCTAAAAATAAGTTTTAGAAAAGGGTGTAATATGTATGCAACTCATATGGAAGATCCAACAAAGGATAATGAGACAAGCCTTGAAAACTATCCAATTTTGAAGGAATATGAAGATGTGTTTGGGGAATTTTCGGGATTACAACCAAAGAAATATATTGATTTCTCTACCGACTTGATTTTGGAGTTGCCCCAATGTCCAAAAATCCCTACGGAAAGAGAACACCTAAGTTGAAAGAGTTACATATACAGCTAGAAGAATTGTTGAAGAAGGGGTACATACACCCAAGTGTCTCACCTTGGGGCACCCCAGTGCTTTTTGTGAAGAAAAATGATGGAAATATGGCATTGTTTATTGACTTCAAACAACTTAGTAAGGTTACTGTAAAGAACGGGTACCCTCTACCGATGATTGCTGACATTTTTGATCAATTGAAAGAAGCAAGGTTATTTTCCAAGATTGACTTGAGGTCAAGCTATCATCAGGTAAGAATCAAAGAAGAAGACACTAGTAAGATAACATTTAATACAAGGTATAGTGATTATGAGCTTGCAGTGGTGCCATTTTGGTTGAAAAATTCACTTGCTACTTTTATGTGTCTAACGAATGGAGTGTTCAAGGATTACCTGGAAAAAAAATTCATTGTATTCTTGGATGATATTCATATCTACTCTGAGATAGAGGAGGATCATGAACAATATTTGAATGTGGTGTTGTATGTGTTGAGAGAGCACCAACTGCATTCCAAGTTGAGAAAATGCACTTTCATCTCAGAGGAAGGAATAGTGGTGGACCTTGAGAAGATTGAAGCAATCAAAAGTTGGCCAACACCAAAGAATGTTTCAGAAGTGATATCCGTTATGGGATTAGATGGATATTATAGAATATTCATTGAAGGTTTCTCCAAGGTTACACATCCAATCACTTCACTGCAAAAGAAGGGAACACAGTTTGAATGGACTATCAAATGTGAAGAGAGTTTCCAACATTTGAAGGAATTATTGACCGGTGCACCTATTCTAAAGGTTGTGGATCCATATGAATAATTTTTTGTGTGCACAAATGCATGCAAGGAAGGGCTTGATGGAGACCTTACACAAAATGGGCATGTCATATGTTATGAGTTAAAGAATATTAAAGAGCACAAAAAAAATTATGTTACCCATGACTTTGAGTTGGAAGCCATAGTTCATGCCTTAAAAATGTGGAGGCATTATTGAATGGGCAGAAAGTTTGAGATAAAGACAGATTATAGCAGTCTAAAACACTTGTTTGAGAAGCCAACATTGAATGCTAGACATACTACATGGCTAGAATTTCTCAGTGAATACGACTTCGACATCAATCACATCAAGGGAAAAGAAAATAAGGTGGTTGATGCACTCAATAGGAGGGTGCATGAAATGCATGTTGCGGCCATTAGTACGTCCATGTCATATTTAAAAGAAACAATTTTAGATGTTGTAACAATAGACCAACACTATGCACAAATTAAAGAAAGCTTACATCAAAATAGTGTACAATGGAAATATAAAGATTACAATATGAAAAAAGATGGAATCCTCTTGTTCAGGGACAAACTGTGTGTTTCTAACACTCAAGAATTGAGAAATATGGTGCTTAAAGAGTTTCACAATCTACCCTATGTTGGGCATCCAAGATACAAAAAAACATTTACAACAGTAAGAAACTAGTATTTCTAGTTGTGCATGAAGAAATATGTGGCTGATTACATATCCAAGTGCACGGAATGTCAAAAAGTGAAGACTAAACACATAAATCCAGCAAAATTATTATAGCCATTTCTCATTCTAGAATCGAAATGGGAGGTAGTAACAATAGATTTCATCTCCAGGTTTTCAATAATAACAAGGCAACATGATTCCATCATAGAAGTGGGGGAAAAACTTACAAAGGTTGCACATTTTATACCAGTGAAAACAACTCACAATGCAACCAATATTGCATATATTTATATGAAGAAAATTGCTAAGCTACATGGTGTGCCTAAGGTGATAGTGTCAGATAGAGATCCCGATTTCACTTCTAAATTTTGGAAGGGGCTATTTATGGGATTTGCGACTAATTTGAATTTCAATACAACATATCATCCGGATTCAGATGAGTAGACAGAGAGGACTAACCAAACAATTGAAGATATGTCGATGATGTATGTGATGGACAAGCCTTCCAAGTGGGAATACTACCTTCATATAGTTGAATTTTCTTACAATAAAGAGTATCAAGAATCATTGAAGATGAGCCCATTTGAAGCCTTATATGGGAGGAAGTGCAACATGCTAGTACATTGGACAACCTAATAGATAGAGTAGTTATTAGGATAGAATTACTAAATGATATTGAAGAGCATATGGTAAAGATCAATAAGAATTTAAAGGTTGGACAAGGAAAGAAAAAAATTTATGCAATTAAAAGTAGGACATAAAGGGAATTCAAAGTGGGCGATCATGTGTTTCTAAAAGTAAAATCTAAGAGGAGCTTTCTAAGATTAAGAAGTTGCTCAAAATTGGCAGTGAGATACCGTGGGCCATTTAAAGTTTTAGATAAGATAGGCCTAGTTATATACATGCTTCATTGCTTGCAACCATGAGCATTCATAGTTTATTTCATGTATCTTTATAGAAGAAATATGTGCCTGATCCTAACCATGTGATTGATTGGACTGTGATCCAAGTGGAGCATGAAGGGGACTTTTGAGTGGAACCAATGTGCATCCTGGACCAAAATTTTAAAATGCTCAGGAACAAATCCATAGGCATGGTAAGGGTTCAATGGACATGTTACAATCTTGAAGACGCTACATGGGACCATGGGGAAACCATGTGGGAGGAGTACCCACAAAGTTTTGAAAAAATTGAAGAAAACTAAATATAAGTGTGCAAACCTCCATTTTGGAAATTACAGTTCCCAAAGCCACATCTCAAAGAGTTCATGTATGAACTGTGCTAGAGACCTGGAGAGGAAGTGGTACAGCCTAATGGATTGCAGTGTAGAGAAGGGGGAACACTTACTTTATTTGTGTAGGTTGAGGGGAATGATAGATTGTTGGTTGGAATTGTTGTAGGAGTCGTGAAATTGCAAAAGTACCCAGTACTATTATGTAGAATTTGTATATGTGTGTCGGTAGGGTGTTGTGTGCCAAGGATGGTGCAATTTTTAGGGGGAGGGGAATGTAACGTTCTCGTTTTTAATCCCCATAATAGTGATATGGAATGTAAATATGATGTATAGTCACGGGCCCAACTATGTAATATGTAAACATTGTATATCGAAAATAATAAAATAAATGTATCGTTGAATGCAAATGGACATGGACGGAGTGATGGGAGCTAAGTTTCCACAAGAGATGGGAAGGCCTAAGAGAATATCTAAGAGAGGGGTCTAGAGGGGTAATTATTCATGTCTTTTAATCTCAACCCACTTTCTAAAATCATCATTTTGTATAAACCTTCTATTTTTCCTCTTGAGTGTATCAAATCCAATCATTAAACATGTGTAAGAGGGTTGGTGTGAAAATTTGTTGAAATCCCCTTACTCCAACACCTAGCTATCTTGTTATCTAGTGATTTCCTTACTATAAATCAGATTAACATCTCACAAAACAAAAATACATTGTTGAAATATTCAACTCAATAAATCTAGAAGAAGCAAAAACTAGAAACCAAATCATGCACACATAAACACCAATATTTTTGGGTATATACCCCTGGAAAAACCCCTGAGGGAAAACCAGTGTTGAAAATGATTTTATTGTGTTAAAATAAGGGCTCTCGTAATAGGAATAATGGCTCACTCAGATAAATACAACTGTAGAAAAATCTAGCAAAGTCTGATTTGTTGTACGACCTAGATCTTCACTCTTTTTTAGATGTATGTGCATATCCTTAAGTGTGCACATGTGTACACGCCTATGTT
>SNQJ01S0046269.1:48848-75871 GCA_010110895.2 Picea sitchensis
GAGAGGTAAGAACCTGTGCATCTATTATAGAAGGTTCCCCCAAACCCAATGGTAGTTTTATTTTTTGTACCTCTTTCATGAACAAACCTAGGGACCCAAAGGGTAGATATATCAAAACCAATCCAAAACTTCCAACCAAAGTTCTTTCTACCCTTTTTGGAGGGAGGAACACTCCATCTATAAACTCTGTAGAAAAGTATTGGAAAATTCAATTAGGAGATAGCTCAACCCAAAAATCTAAAAAAGTTTCAGAAGAGAACAAAACTGGGGAAACCATAGATTAGAAAATTGAGACATCAACAATACTAGGACAGGAGGTAAAACCACTCGAATCTTCATCAGAACCAACCAACAAAACCTTTGCCTTTTTACCTCCATCAGGGGATTCTAACTTTGTAGATATCATTGACCCTGAACAAGTGAATGCCCTCTTTGTAGGTTCAACAAATACAGTTGTGTCCCAAGTTGAAACAACAACTTCTGAACCAATAGTTTCAATGGGATCAAGTAGAGTTCTTGACATCCAAATAGTAGATAATTCTTCCATTCAGAGGAATATATTCCCTAAAAACGAACCTTGGGACACTTCAATATCTTCAAGAATAAAACCATTAAGTTATTCTCTTTTTTGGAATCAGATCAATATGGATGATCAGGAGGATCACAACCATGTGAGACATGATGAGGGAGAAGAAGTAGTAAACCAGACAAAAACCACTTTTGGGTTTCCAATTTTGGATACCACACAAAATGTTAACATGAAGAACATTCCACTCTCTGCACTACCCACCTTTTATGGTAATAGCATTGAGGACCCATATACCTTCCTGTTTGAGTTTGAAATCTTGTGCAGAAGTTATAACTACTTGCAAGATGCTAAAAAATTAAAACTATTTCATGCCACTCTTAAGGATTTTGCACTTAGATGGTTCATGGGATTAGGAGAGTCTAGTATTATATCTTGGGAAGATATGAAGGCCATATTCCTTAAGAAATACCAAGACTATTACAAATATAAATATTATCGTAATGATATTTTTAAAATACAACAATTAGAAAACGAGAGTCTCAAAGATTACATGGAACAATTTGCCTATACTTCACAAAAATCGAAATATCATGACCTTCTAGACGATGCAATCATAACTCTTTTTCTTAAAGGAATTTTGGAAGAATATCTGGAAACACTTAACCTGATGGTATCAGGAGACATCTCCCATAAACCATTCACTGAGATCTGTGAGATTTGTAGAAACTACTTGAGAAGTAGGGCTAAAACTGGAAAAGGTGTTCGGGATCCCTATAGTAGAAACTCAAAAGGAGTTAGTTCTAGTGGGATTACAAGGGTAGAAATAGGAAACCTGTTGGAGAACTTTAAAACTGATATTTTAAGTACAATAGGTTCCCAATTGGACACTTTAAATATTAAGAAGAAATAAGACGAAGAGAATGCAACAATGTGCATATTTTGTCCAATGTGCAGGAGGAAGCATTCCTCAAGGGAATGCTCATTAGACAACATTTCAGTTTGTGGTTTTTGTACTGAAGATCATCCAACTGAAAAATTCCCATCACTTCCTGGTTTATTAGCCATTTATAAAAGTGGGGATCCCAAGGAATATTCGTATGCACCTAGAAGGCCATGGCAGCCTAGGATTCAACCTACGTACCATGATATACTACCTCAAGCTCCACTTTATTACCAACAACCACAATAGTGGAACTCACCAAATTGGAAAAGCTGGTCTCCACAGTATGCTTCACACCATCCTTGGCTACAAGGATGGAGAGGGGGACATACCCAAGGACACACTCATATTCCACTTGTTTCTATTCCCACTCATCCTTACCCACAGTTTCCACCAAACATCCAATAAATTTTTCCAAGTTTTGTCCCCCCACCTTTACCTCTTATTCCGCAATAACCTCAACAATTTCAAAATACAAATTCCCCAAGACCAACATTATTACCAGCACAACTGGTTCCTAACCTGAATAATAAACCAACTCAACCTCTTCATAATGTTCAGTTGCAAACGTTCCCGACATATTTTATTTCTCCCGTTCCATTACATGAGATTCAACTAAGGTCAGGGAAATTTCTGGATAAACAAAAGCCTTCAGTAGTCATCTGGGAAGAAGAAGAATATGAAACTCCCAACCATCCCATGGATGACACTAAGTGGGAATATTTTATTATTCCCAAAGACCAAGAAAAAAAGCTTCCCCGAAGCGAATCTTTGCAAACTACAAAGCCCATCCCTATCTAGATAGATTAGCAATCGAAAAACCAATGATTTGACTAGAATTTGACATTATAAATGAATTAAAGAATATATGTGTCAAAATTTCCCTATTACAAGCCATAAAGGACATTCCAATTTACAGTAAGGTGATCGAGGAATTGTGTATCAAAAATCCAGGTAGGAAACAAAAAGATCCTCCAACAGTACATCTGATCGGAGAGTTGTCTGAGTACATATCATAGTAGCCTAGTCATAAGTATGCAAAACCAGGGAATATCGTAGTAACGATAACCGTTAATAAGGTTCCCATTGGAAATACTCTCATAGACCTAAGGGAAGTCATTAATGTTATGACTGTCACTACCTTAGAAGAATTACAGTTGAAACACTTCCTTAGACCCACCCCAACTATTTTGGAATTAGCAGATAAGACGAAAGTTATACCTGAAGGAATCTTGGATGATATCATAGTCACATTAGCATCATGGGAATACCCAGTAGACTTGCTTTTCATTCATTCAAAGGATCCTATTAAAGGGCATCTTGTTATCTTGGGAAGACCTTGGTTGGCCACATCCAATGCATTTATTGGCTATAGAGAAGGTGAAATGACCATCTCTAATGGACTTTCTATAAATAAACTTACCATATAACCACCAACTCAACCTGTTATAGAGAATGTATGGTGGCTTGAATGTCCATATGAGAATGAAAACTGGGAAGAACCTGTGTTTCCTAGTGATCACTTCTGGGCACTTCAAGAGAAAACAATGGAGAATGTGCTAAATCGATTCATTTATGCAATCACATGTGTTGATTTTCCTAAATCTTTTCCCCAATTTGAGTATATGTTTGGTGAAGAATTTCAAGAACAATTGGACCCATCAACTCTGTCTTCAACATCTTTTATCTTTGAGATAGATGAATCTGCCATATCTTATACCATGCCTTATGAGATTAGTCCTGGAAAATTCCTACATATAAATTCTAGACTGGATGCATATCAACACGAACAATTAGTGAATGTCCTTAAGGACCAATCAAGAGCATTCACCTGAGAATATACCGATATGAGGGGTATACACCCCGACACATGCATTCATCATATATATACCTAGGGAGAAGTAACACCTGTTAAGCAACCTTAGAGAAGGATGAATATGGCACTCAAAGATATAGTGAAGGGGGAAATACATAAACTATTGAATGTCGATTTTATTTATCCAATTTCTGACAGCAAATGGGTATCCCCGCTTGTAGTGGTTCCAAAGAAAGTAACCGAAAAATAGAGAATTTGTGTTGATTTCCAAGAACTTAATAAGGCCACTCTTAATGATTATTTTCCTCTTCTCTTCATTGACCAAGTCTTGGATACCTTGTCAGGAAAGTGATGCTTTTCCTTCCTTGATGGATATAGTGGATACAATCAAATTATAATAGCACCCGAGGATTAGGAAAATACTACTTTCACTTGTCCTTGGGGCACTTATGCCTATAGGGTCCTAACATTTGGTCTGTGTAATGCTCCCACCACATTTCATCGAGCAGTATTGGTGATATTTGATGACCTCATTCATGACTGTGTGGAAGTGTATATGAACGATTTTACAGTATATGGCAATACTTATCAAGAAGCCCTAGATAACCTGAAGAAATTTATTATTAGATGTCAAGATATGAATTTATCCGTAAGTCATGAGAAGTGTAAAATGTTATTGACTGAAGGAGTAGTCTTAGGGAATCATGTTCCATTTGAAGGAATTAAAGTGGATCTTTCTAATATTGAGGTAATTGTCAAACTCCCACCTCTAAAGACTCAAAAAGAGTTGAGAATATTTCTTGGACATGTCGGATACTACCAACGATTCATTGAAAATTTTACAAAGATTGTTGCACTAATGTTTGGATTTCTTACAAAATATGTTGACTTTCTTTGGAATGACCATTGTCAAACTGCCTTTGAAACTCTAAAAGCTAAATTATATGTGTCTCTAGTTCATAGGGGGCCCAATTGGTCCCTTCCATTTCATATATCCACTGATGCCTCCGATACTACAATAAAAGGAGTGTTAGGATAAAAAGAAGACCAATAATCCTATAACATTTACTTTGTGAGTAAGAACTTGAACCCTGCTGAGATAAACTATACAATCACTGAGAAAGAATTATTGGCAGTCGTACATGCCATCAACAAGTTTTGCCATTATATCACACAATATGAGGTAATTGTACAGACAGATCACTCTGCCATTATATTTCTCATGAAAAAACCTATTACCAATGGTCGAGTAACTAGGTGGCTCCTTTTATTACAAGAATTCAATATCACTGTCCTTGATCGCCCAGGAAAAGAGAACTTAGTAGCTGATTTTCTCTCTCACATTAATCATCAAGGTGATAGTATTCTTGTTGATGATAGTTTTCCAGATGAACATCTCTTTTCCATCTCCATAAACACTTTGTGGTTTGCAGATATGGAAAATTATTTAGCTACTAGAAAATTACCAACTCATTTATCACCTCATGAAAAGCATCGAATTATAACACAATGCGCTAACTACTCTTGGGTTGGCCATGACCGTTTTCGTACTAGACCAGATTTGATTATTTGTAGATGTGTCTAGGAAGATGAGATAGTAGAAATCCTACAAAGTTGTCATGATGGACCATGTGGTGGACATTTTTCCGATAAACATACAACATATAAGGTTTTACATTCAGGTTACTATTGGCCTAGCATTTTTAAGGATGCTGCCAAATATGTGAGAAGTTGTGATAGTTTTCATAGGATAGGAAGACCCACATCAGCTAATGAAATACCCTTACGTACCAGAGTTATGATAGAACCTTTTGAAAAATGGGCCCTTGATTTTGTAGGACCAATTTCCCTCATGTCTCGTAAGAAGAATTATATTCTTGTTTGCACAGATTATTGCACTAAGTGGGTAGAGGCAAAAGCCTCGTTTAGGGCTACTAAAAAATCAGTTGTTGAGTTTATTTATGAATATATTTCTACCCGCTTCAGTGTTCCTTATGAGATTGTCCCAGACCAGGGTACACAATTTACTTTTAAGATGATGAAGGAATTAATAGAAAAATATGGTATAAAGCATCGTAAGTCCTCTCCATACCATCCACAAGCTAATGGCCAAGTGGAATCAACAAACAAAGTATTGGAAACTATCCTAACCAAAACTGTCCAACTACACCATAGAGATTGGGTTGACAGACTTCTAGAGGCTTTGTGGGCATATCGTACCACATGGAGAAACGCCACTAGACATACCCCATATGAAATAGTTTATGGAAAAAAAGTACTCTTACCTATTGAATTACAAGTAAGAACCTTTCGTATTGTTGCACAATTGGGATTAGATTTATACGAGGCACAAAAACAATGGGTCCTACAATTGAACGAATTGGATGATATTAGACAAGATGCTATCCAAAGGAGAATCTTAGTTCAAAACCAGAGAAACAAATGACATGATAAATTCATTAAATAGAAACAACTTCAACCTGGAGATTGGGCTCTATTGTTTGATTCAAGATTTACAAATTTTGAAGGCAAACTTACCACTCAATGGTTGGGTCCTTACGAAGTGGTTATTGTGTTCGATAACGGGGTTGTGAAGATAAAAACAATTGATGATGGACAAGTTTCTTTTGTAGTGAATGGATATAGACTTAAACTTTACCACATGACCATTTCTAAAGAATATTTTATACAAGTCATGTCAGTCAACAAGGCATTGGATTTGGTGGATGCGGAAGTCTCTTCTCATTCCCCTTGTTCTTGAAATATTTTGATTTTTGATTGTACATATGTAAATATTTTAGAGTGTGGTTTTTGACAAACAGTTTTAGAAAATTTTTGCAGGTATTCATCTAACAATAAGTGGACAACTCCAAGGAGACAGAAATGGAATTATTTTACTTCAAAATAAGATGATGCTATATTTAAACTATGTTGTCTTCTTAAGCACCAATTAAATAATGAATACTTTTATCATGATTAGAAATTGTTTTCTTTAAATTAGCCATTTTTAGTTTTTACAATATTTATATCTTCCTTTCTCTCAAGGCATATTTCATGGCAGTTGCTCATAACCTCCACCACTAGAGGAGATAAGGAAGTGACATTTTGTCTTATCAAACCTATATGTTAATAGTACAATCCCTCCAGAACCCTGAGTAGGTGAGTAAAGTATCTTTATGAAAGAGTAGAAAGAAGGTATGACTAGTGGTTAACTATGGAAACATCAATATAACTTCAAATAGAAGAAAGTGAGTAGGGACTACAGATACCTTTATGTTATTTTCCAATGGAACCATCCACCACACATTAAAAATGCTTGAATGTACCATATCTTCAGATTGACTACGCCCACTTAAGTATCCCTTACATCAGGACAATCTATAAGGGATGCATAAAGAAGAATCATCCTCCAACTCAAATAGCATCCTAGTCCATAAAAATATTTTCAAAGATACCTCCCCATCTCCTTGCAAAAAGCAAAATTCATACACAAATCTTAAAGATGGTAGTAAGAACCAGTCTCTACTGTAAAAAGGGTGTAAGAGGCTAACCCGTCGGGATACTGAATAGGTGCTGGCAGCGGGTATCGACCTATGGTATGACTAGGTAAACCCATCGGAGTACTGAACAGGCTTGTTGGAAGCGGGGCATTCTACCCAGAGAGGGTGATGATTTGACAAACAATAAATAAAATTCCTGATCTTAAAACTTGTCCTAATGTACAACACTACTTCTAGACAGGGCTGAAAAGAAGTATGCATGGTTAAGCGAAGGTAAATGTGCTCCATTAATCTGCCATTGGGAACTAACTTTAAGATAATCTTCAAACTCTCTCACCTAACTCTTCTTAACTATATGTAGGATGTTCTGTCCTACAGGTGGGGCCATATTTTTAACTGTCTTGTCAGGATATTGTGTGAAATTTATCTATACACTTGGAAACTATAAATCTTAGGCTATTGTAAGGATTGACTGGTTTCCTATATCTATGATTGTGAAGTGTCACAATACTTAGGAGTGGGGGAGGGGCTTCCTGAGCTAAAAAACGTTAAACATTGCCCATCTTTATTACAATCCCATGAGAAAAGGAAGTAGGGTTTCTGTCAAAATTCTATCATATTGTCTTTTTACAATATCTCAGGCTATTATATCAATAATCGTTTGTATTGGCATGATAAGCTTTATACTGTTGACATAATTTTATGTGTATAATTAATAAGACTGTTGTATATATTTTTTATCTATGTTTATAACTAAATATGGATGTTACAATCCTATCCATGCTCTTGTTCACCATGCTTGCAAGAAATCTTCAATTCCGAGTAATATGGGCGAATGTTCGCTTACTATTGTATAGTTTTCACCTACACAGGGGACCATATGGAGTACCATATGGAGGACCAGATGGAGTACCATATGGAGGAACGGATAAGGTATTGTATAAACACTGCAACTGTAAATGTGATTTTCATGATCTCGTTCAGGTATGATCACTAGAGTTGATTACATTCGTTGAAGTGATGAATTAAGTGGTGTATTTATCTTTTAAAAGGGCAAATTAAAATCACAATTTCATTTTATGATCATAATGTCCAAGTCTTAGACTTGGAAATTGATCAAATCTATTATGTGATTTGATTTTACCTCCAAAGTACAAATCATTCAAATTTTAAATCCTGCACAATCATGACCACACATGGTGCTCGTATATGATGAATACATCCATGATTCGACCTTTTCCGTATCATTTGCATCAAGGCAAGATCACTATGTCTATATCGCTCATCCTCTGCCCACTATATTGCTCATCCTCTGCTTGATTTTGGCCTCTCGCTCATCCCTTTCTATGCAACCATGTCAAATCATCATGAACCTTCATCCTATGCTGAACTATTGGCCATCCCAGAGTTTGAAGCCTGTCGATAAGTCTTCCTCCACGCGGGTTGGGGGTCATTCCTTGTCAGTCTGTAGTGGCATGATGACGACGTCTCCCTTCAATTCACCCTCAGATTAGATGGGAAATTTTCTCACGTAGGGTCACTTGTTTTTCCAGTCTCCGAAGAGTCCATTGCTTTGGCCATGAAATTGCCACGAGTTGGCGACTAATGGTTCAAACATCATCATCTCCCACAACAAAGCTACAACCGGGTGTTTAATCCTAAATACCAAAACATCTCCGGGGCTAAAGGGTATTTGAAAGGGTGGATTAAAGATGAGTTAATCAACCCTCTGATCGTTATTAATAGACTCATTACCTGCGAAGGTAAGTACTCTGCTTTCAAATCCTGTCATTTTCTCCTTTTGGCCCATTTTCAGTTCAATAGACCTCTGAATTTTCCTTTATATTTTCTAAAAATCCTAGAGAATATGTCCTCCCAGGTCCGCAAAAATGTGGCTAACCCTCATCACAACCACTTTCATCACGACCTCATTAAATTATTCGTTATCTCATAATTAAAGAAACAGGGTAAAACTTGGGAAGATTTCCTCTATCATCCTTCGAACCCTCATCTCACAGTTAAAACAAGCAAGAATCCGATCACTCCTTGGATTGTTACTCCACCTAATCCTCACTCTCCTAAAACCCCAAACCCTCCAATTCATCCCATTTCATTATCTGATAAGAAATACAAAAAACCTATTGCTGACCCTCCATTGTCTACAAGTCCTATTGGCTCTAAACACAAGAAATCACAAGACTCTTTTCCTCCAATCCCTATGAAAAGAGGAGGTGCTAATAGATTTAAAGGGAAATCATTTCATAGGAGCACTCAAAGCATGATTGGAAAGACCAATACGAAGCCCCCAACTACCTCATATCCTATCCAATTGTCCTCTAACCATGAAATCCCTCATAAGAAACTTAGAGAAGATTCTGCAAAATAATTTGAGCCTGCTAAAGGAATCAAGACTGAGCATGTCACACCTAGTCTTCCTCACAAGGCCACAGTTACACCCTCTCCTCAGATTCCTACATCATCTATCAAATGTGACATGCTTAATACATCTACTAAGAATATTGACCCTTCCTCTCTTGAACGGTTTGATCAATTTCCATCTATTGATAAATTGCAAAAAGAGAATGCTCAACTACTCCAACGTTTGGTAGAACGTGAAACCGTGGATCGTCATTTGCACCATGAAAATGTTGTCCTTCAAGCAAAGGTAAATTCTCTTTAGCGTTTGGTTGATCTGATGACTACCACCAATCACAGTCTAAGGATATAGTTGAAGCATCGAAAAAGGCCGAAGTCGAAGTCTCTAGGGCATGAGGGAGAGGCCTCTAAATCTAATCTACCGCCTCCTTCACATGTATAGCTATGTCTGGCGACCCATTTTTGTTGCAAAGGGACTTGAAAAATCTTAGGCGTGGGAGAAATGATGACTCTGTGTTTTTCCTATTTTTCTAATGCCCAAATCCTTTTTTGCACATGGAAGTTATATAGTCTATGCTTTTATTAGATTTTTGGTTGAAGGTGTTATTAGGTTTTATACATCAATTTTCCATGGGACAACATAAGGTATGTGTAATCCTTATTTGTGATGATTTTATGATGATTTATATTTAATTGAGTGAGTGAAATCTATTTATATCTTTTTGTTTGCTTGAAACAGGGCAAAAGCATGATCCAACCCTCGATTCGACCCTTGATCCAACCCTCTATCCGCCCCTCGATCCAACCCTTGATCTGACCCTCGGAGTGCAGTGTAGTTGGAGGTTGGCATATTGGCGGGCAGTGCAGTTGGAGATTGGCATATTGGCATATCATAGCGCAATGCAGTTGGAGGTTGTTCATGCTCAAGCCCTCTAGCTATGGAACTCATCACATTTAAATTTGAGTAGTTGAGCCTACCTCTATTTTAAGCACACAAAGTTGTTGGAGAGATGTTGTTTGTTGTCAAAATTTAATGAATTTTTGTTTTAAAGAGAGCGTCGACCCTTTTAGTGGCCGACCTCTCAACTATGTTATAAACTCTATAAATAGTGGAGTCTCTCGGGACAAACACACACGATTTTATATATACAACCATTATCTTGAATTACTATGTAAAAAATCTGTTTTGATGTTAATACAAATGCTATGCTAAGTTTGTGACTGCATCTTACGTTGGAGCAGTGTCACGACTGTCTAGGGGGGCCACCAGTGGTCTGGGTAGCTTGTTTATATTGTTGTACATTGACATTTTAACATCTACTTTCATTACTTGCTAATTTCATGTTTCTTGTTGAATTTGTCTTACTATGTATATCTTTTTATATAATTTGCAGATTGCTCCCTAAAGTTGTATGTTTATTATAGGGTACTCACAGTTGTCCATATTTACTTGTCCATACTCTGCCATCTAACATATTTTCATGCAGTTTTTATTTTATTAGTGGATATATGTTCATAGCTATCTAACTGTGCAATCATAGCTTCTTTCCCTGTTTTAGGAACTGTAAATTACTTCACAGGTTGATTATTTAGGCAGTTTCATTCACAACTATAATTACTTTATTAAAGTTTCTAGTGTCGATTACTTCCTGTAGATTTACAATTGTTAACCAGAGTGATAGGATAGGAGATGATTTCAAATCTCTTTGCACAAGGTTTATAGAATGTATTAATTCCAAGAATATGCATTGACATCTTCATGATGGCAAAGCTCTCCATAGATTGTCTTATCCATACTCTACATTTCTCTGTAGAAGTTAGCATCAAATTGATTCCATTTGAATTATCAGTAGTGATTAGATACCATCATGACATAATTTTCCACTGTAGACATAACCACAACATTTGAATATTGTCACAACACTCTTTGCTTTCAGTTAGGCGGATTAATGAAAGGATAAGGTTTATTTCTTATAGGATAGGAGTAATTGTGAGTTTTGAAGCTATTCTTAAGAATAAAGTTCACTTTGAAGAATTGATTTTGAACGATCGATTACTTATTCAGACAGTTGCTTGCTTAGATTAATTGTTCATAGTTATAGATTGTTTTTGAAGAACTGTTCACTTAAGTTAATAAGCTCACTGTTAATAAATTAAAGATTGCTCTGAATATATAAAATAGAGTATGTTGTTCAAATGGATTTTAAATCATCTTTTAAAATAGAACTGTAGATTGAAATAGAGTGTTGATCCTTAGGGTAAACCATTCTCTTGGCTAGTTAATCTCTCTGTTATTTTTTCCTTTCTTCCTTGACTCATATTGTGTCACAACTCTAAGTCTACTTACCCTAGTGGATAATTTAATTGAGGGAAATTAGTACATATAGTTTACCCATCAATGGACATGATGAATGAATGATATAAACCTTTAATCTCATGGTTACATTTGATGCTCTTAATTCAAGTCTTGTGGTGACATTCTATCTTAAGTGCCACTGATATATGATTCACATGGGAATTCAATTTTTCTAGCATTTACATGATTCCATGATTGATGTTTCTTTAATCTATCAAAATTGAGCAAGTTCCATTTCTATTTATTTTCCACGCATAATCACATTTTATGAATAAACACACTTGTCTAAGTAATTTGGTATCTAATGCTTGTTCAAGTCTATTGGTTTGAAAAACTATTCACATTCTTTACACTTGCGTTACACCCTGATATTGAGTAGTAACAAACTACTAAGTTGAGTTAGAGAATTCCCCTCCTTACTCAAAGACCTAACCTGAAATATAGGGATTCCCCCTTTGACTAGGATACACTTTCCTATAGTCTAAAGAGTGGGGAAAATCCATGGAGGTGACAATGGATGGCTTCTCTCAAAGTTTCCTCTAGTCTCTCTCATTGGGGTTAACACTTTTCCCTCTAGGAAAGAGTTTCAGCTATAAAAATCCATTTACTAAGAAATCATGAGCCTCTTGTTCCTTGTTTTTCCTATTCCAACAATGGATTTGATAATTAAAAGGTTTCTACTCTCCACAATGGTTGTACACAAAGGATTTTCCTACCTACAACATTCCAAAGAGATTTTGTAGTCAAGGAGGTCATAGGGCCCTCCCATGAAGAGATTTGGGGAAAAATGTTGCAACTATGATCTTCCCATGTGACTTCATAGGTTAAAAGTCATTTCATTGGTTATCTTATAATCAATTGTTGTTTCCCTTAATTTGGTTCTCAAATGGTGAATTATGCATCCAATTCATGTTCAATTTGCTAATTTTATTATGTTTAATTGAAACTGACAGGTTTATTATGCTTTACTAACATCTTTGTCTGGAATTAGTCTTCACAACAGGATAACAATGTGTTCCAGTACCTCTATACTCAAAACCCTAACGCCACCTTGAAACCCACACTAAGACATACTTGTTGACTTTGACGTAAAGAGTAATGTTTGATGTTAAACTCCTCTTTTCTTCTACTTTCATGGACATTTTTGGGAAACTATAGCTAGATGTCCAACTTAAAAGCAAAGCCTACATCGAATGGTTGTATTCTCTTACTCCAAAACGTTTCGATATAATTTCCTATATTTAGGGTTACCCCTTATGAGGCCCATTTTCTATATAATTTTCTGTATTTAGGATTACCCCTTATGAGGCCCAAATATATGGAAGTTTTGAGTCTTGTGCATGCTAAAGTGGTATTTGTATGCATCTTTGCATGATCAAATTTTGGAAACCAAGGCTTAAGAAAGATCCATTCTCTACAACAAAACCAAGGGCATCTTTCTAAGACGTGCTTCTTTGCTTCATGGTGATTGAAATATATGATAAAAAATCTTAGCACAAAAACTATGATGAAATAATGTGGACAATCACCAACACAAAAGATTACTAATCACTTTTGTTGAGATCTAGCAGATTACAGGTCATGCCAGAGATATTGAGGTTCTCATGCACTCTACGGTGAGCACATGTCCCCGAGTTGGAGCTAGATGTTATCCCCTATCCTAGGAATAACTAAGGAGATTATGTCTCGAGGCCCACAGGTCATAGACATGGAGTACCGAGAGCCATATGAATTCGAGCTTGGCCCTGGAGGGCCCATATTTTCTTTAGCACCTCCTATCTGTTAGCAACAACATCCATCCCATTGGCCATGGTTATGAAGTAGCAGTGGATATTTCTCCATGAGGTAATGAGTCTGGGTATCATTGTATGTGTCACTTTGATTCTCAAAAAAGTCGAATATGTGCATTGAATTCTCTTTTGTTTTAGGACATTTGCTTTGAAATTATGTGTTTTAACTTGTCCATACCTGGGGGGATGACAAAGTGCCCTAGTAAGTTGGTTCCCTTAGGGACGAGTTTACAATGGGTGGGTCTATGAAGTGTCATCGTCCATTCCTTCCATACTTACCACTTTTCATCATTACACCTCTCATCTATCCCCTACATTGGTTCGGGCATTCGATTTGCCAAGCTAGTAAGGGTTGTACCTTGCCTTGTGTGAAGAAGGGGCTAAAGGCCCAGAGGGTAAACGTAGCTAGAAAAAGTTAAAATCCAATATGAAACCTTGAGCTGCTTTTCCCGGGCATTCTAGAGAAAGCAATAAAATGCTTCTCAACAAGAAAAGGGGACCCGTAAAATAAAATAAAACACAAGGCCTAGTTGGTGGATAGGAGGTCTCATCATGAGCCAACCTATTAGGTCCATGGGAATGTATTGGTATGACACTACTAATCATCTAGTCACCAAACCAGGGTAGTGGATCTTGGTGGCATAGCCAAGAGAAAGGGGGTCTCATCGCGATCCAACCTTCTCATTTCCGTGAAATTCTTGTGGGTAATGCTGTCACCATTGGTCACCACCCCAGGGCAGTGTCCTCCAACTATTCTCTTGAAAAGAAAAAGAAATAAGACAAAGAGTAAAAGGCATTGAATGGGATAGGAAACAATGGCATCCATGACAAGTTGCAACTCACCTTCTACAGAGGCACCCACAGGTAAGACCTACATTTCCCTCATCACTACACCCCTTGCCCAAACATTCCCTACACGATCTCATACATTTACATGACCTAGATTTTTCTTCACCAGGGAAACACCCTACACCTGAGGAGTATTAACCCAGTAAGACATCCTGAGACCCTCTCCAAACCTGGCTTGTTAAGTAGCATAACGTCTTTGAGTATTTGTCTGGGTAAAGGGGGACTTCATGCACATGTTTGGGTAACTTGATTATTAGATGTGATTGACATTGCTATGATCCATGTGACTTATGAGCCCATGGAGGGTGTACTTTTTGTTGTTGTAGGACCATGACTGACAGATAGGTACATATGGGGAGATGATTAGTTCAGACCTCCATGGGGATAAAATCCCACCAAATGGATGTTGTGACCCCATCCAGGGGCAGAGGGATACCAGAGGCTTGCACCAGAGAAAAAGAAGGACGTTCCACCAGAGGCACTTTGGCGGACCTGGACCTAGGGGGGTCTTTCCCTTCCACCATGACGTTGGCCCTTGAAGGCCCCCAATGTCATCATTTTGAGCCTTGATGTCATCTAGTTAGTGTTTTGGCATGAGGACGGTTGGGTTGGCACTTGTGGCAGCCTTTGAGGTCTTTTGAGGCCTAATGTTTCACTTTGGAGGCCTAGCATTCCAAGAAGAGGCCTAAAGTTTCCCTAGGAGGGACATGACGTCAACCCTAACATAAAAAATTAAGGTTTTTATTGTCAATTTTATATAAAACTGGATTTTTTAATGTAAACTGGCCATGACGGCCTTTTTTGACCTAAAAGGTAATTAAAGGTCACTTGTATTGTATAAATAGAGAGTTAAGGCTCTCATTTTTATCATCATCTTTGACTCACACAAGTGTGAGGTCTGAAATTCAACCTCTTTTAAGGCTTATTGGCTGAAATTAAGTGGTGTGCAACTATTGGAAGAGGCTTCTTTTGGTGTATTTTTGCATTTTCATGGTGGAAAGTCTTCAACTAGGGTTTGCGGCTAGATTATTCTTGATGAAGTAAGTAGAAATCTGCAATCCTTCTTTATTTTGAATGGTTATGGTGCATTTACTTGTTCATTTCTAAGATTATGAAATTGCTAGTGTGAAACCCTAAGAGAAAAGCACATGTTATTGTCCTTTTCTTTATAACTCTTCACCTACTTGATTTTTCTAGAGAACACCTCCCTTGAAAGATATACTAGAGCCCTACCTTTGTAGAACTCTAGTATCATTTCTTCATTAAGCTTCATACATTTATTTCAAGTTTGATCTAAAGAAGAAGGAAATCGTTAGGGCCTAGGGTTACCTACTTTCTAGTATCCTTTCCTTCTAGGGTTTTAGATGTTGAGGCCATAGGTTACTAACCCCTCAATCATATTCCCTTTCCTTTAGCTCATATATTATCATTTGTTGTTTCCCTCTAATAATTTCCGCTGCGACTTTGACTCCATTTACCCTAAAAGGCACTAGTTCATATCTTGCAAGTGATTGATCTACTAAAACAACTCTTAAACCATCTACCTTAACACTTTTACTAACTATTTCTATCTTTAGATTAGACTAACCTACTAAATAATTTGTTGTTGTTGCAAAAGATTGCTACAACCATCTATAACAACAATAAATTCATCTTAAAATCAAGTTTTAAAGTTGGTTATACTTTGACATCATTGCTTCTGACAATTACTATCACTTTGCAAAGTTTATGTTATCATTTCTTATCATTTTTGAAGCTTTATTGAGGCATAATTGTGAAGCTATTGCTAAATACATATTTCTATTATAAATATTTCTATTGCTTCATCTTTTATATCAACTTGTTCATTTTATCAAAAGTCTATGGTTTTATGAAGCACTAACATCATATGGTACTTGCAAATAATTGTTTTTCTTGTTGTCTTGTTCTGGGCAGGTACACTTAAATATTGCTTTGTTTCATCTCTTTAAAACCATTGAAACTTTTGATCAAAATGACCTATGAGAGTGGTGGGACTTTCTTGATACTTTTTCCTTAGCCTTCTCAAACCCCTAGGTCCCTGGGGACGTCTTCCCTTAGGTACCACTCTTAAATAGAAAGAGGTGTCTTGTTAAGGTGACAGTGATAAGACATCCTCCTTGTTACGCCAATTTAGTATTCACTTGCCTTTGGATTTGGGAAAGTACAAATTGTGCGATAACATTCTGGTGTCGTTGTTGGGGAACACTGAGTCAATTCTCCTCAAAGACAACACTTTTCGGTAAGCCTTTTCTCAAAATCCTTTATCTTACCAAGCTTACCTAACAACTCCACTAAGGGTGATTCCCTCTTTTCTCTTTGATGATCCCTAGAAGGATTATCTGGTGACTCCACTGATGACAAATCCAACCATGGATTCTCAATGGGACTCGAGAAATTTCAAACCCTTAGACATGAGTAAAATCCCTGGATTCCCTCAACAAATGCCTCCGAGGTATGAAAAATGGCTCCCTAGATTCACTAGTAGTGATGGGGTTAGAGCTAACAATCACATGGATGATATTTGGGCTTTCTTTCAACTCCACGGTATCAGTGATGATGTTGAGGATTTGGCAATGAAACTTTTCTCTACCACTCTTCATGTCAATGCTAGAGAATGGTATGACGATCTCCCTGATGCTAGTATCACATCTATGGACCAGTTGCAGGAAACCTTTCTCAAGAGACGGGGTATTAAATTGAAGGATATTGAAATGACACTAAAAAGACCCGAGTATATAAAACAAATTGAGAATGAGACTGTTAGGGAATTCCAGGATAGGTTTGAAAATTTTCCATGGAAAATTTCTAGAATCCATCATCCTGAAGACAAATACATTGCTTACCTCTATACCTATGCACTCTTAGTGCATCTAGGGTTTCTCCTCAGTAAAAATGGCCCAAAAACACTCCATGAAGCTCATAACATGGCTATAGACATCGAGGCAAATATCTCCTTGTTCAAGGAAGGACACTTCTTTACCCCAGATACTCTTAGTTTGGAGAGATTACTTTCCCTTGAGACCTTTACTGGTAATTTCCAAGAAAAAGGGGAACAAGTCATCAACTGACAAGAGGTTGAGGAGAAGGATCGCAGTGAGGTTTTCCAATACCATGAGGAAGAGCAAGATATTACTCATTCTTCTACCGAGGATAATGAAGATGTGGTTAAAGAGAGAGAGCCTGGAGATATCAAACATGATGATGAAGTATTGATGTATGCTCCTCCCTCTGATGAAGTCATTCAAGATCCTATCCCCCCTGCACAAGAAGATGAGGATGAGGTTAGTCACTTTCCTTTTCGAGTTTTTGATGATGCCTTCTTCTATAACTCAGAAAGGGAAGAAGAAAGGGAACCCTTGGACAAGACAAATCCTCCTTATTCTAAAGTTGAAAAGACAAGTCATGAAGACGAGACAATGATTCATGCTCTTCCATTTGATGAAGTTGTCTAAGTCCTCGAAACTCCTGCACAAGAAGAAGTAAATATGATAAATTATTTTCCTTTACAAGAGTCTAATGATGCTTTATTTTATGATTTGGAAAGTGAAAAAGTGATGGAGGAGACCTCAAATGTTTTGAGCCCTTCATGTTATGATAAATATGATGACTTTGTTGATAATATTCATGAATTCATACATTTTAGAAAGCATAAATGGGATGTGATTGGATATGATGGGGATCCCATTTACGACATTGAGGGTCATTTCCAAAAGTTTCCTTTACAACTATCATATGAGGTTACGAATAATTTTGACATTTGGAAACAAGGAGATGATATGATTACAAACATTTTTCAGACACCCAAGGATGACCTAGTGATATATTCTCCTAGTGATTGTCAATCATACCTTGAGAATTTTGAGCACTTATTCCATGAAGAATATTATCAACCATCATTGTACTCAGATATTGATAAAGGTGAGGAAATTTCTTTCCCAAAGAAGGATCCTTATGACAATGTCTTCCAACGCCCTTTGACTACTTTATCTCGATGTGTCACTAAAGGTGTAGTTGGGAAGCATTCCCTTTGTCTTAATTTTTTATTAAGGAAAAGCTTACTTTTAGAATTCAAGGTTAGGTTGAATACCTCAAGAAGAAGTTTGTTATCTCAATCTTCCAGCCTTCCCTTAAGAAATTGTCAGTCATCCCCTAGTTTCTTGCTAGTTCTTTCCCAAATCTCAAATTGTGAAGACATCCAAGGTAGCCAACCTTCAGACTCCTTGAGTCAGTCTATTGAACCTATTGTTTTTCATGATATATTTCTGAGATGGATTGAGCGCTTTCCTAAATATGTGAATTGGCACGACTTTGTCCCTCCCTCCCGCCTCCATGAGCTAGACTTTATGATTTCCAATGATACAATACATTTTCTAACTCATGTTATTTTTGTTCTTGACTTATCATTGTTTTCGTTTATGATGAAGCACATAGGTAGGTATTATGAGACATTGCTAGGATGGCTTCACTAGCTATTTGACTACACCTAACATTCAAACAACATGTAAGTACAGGTAAGTAGGTAGGCATTTGCATTCATTATATATACCATCTGCATATCATGCTAGAGTAGTGTAGATTCATTTTCATTTTTATATATGATTGCTTTCCTTTCATTGTATGATATATGAGTCAAGGGTGATATCACCACCCCAAAAGATTACTAATTTCTTTTGTTGATATCTAGCAGATCATAGGTCATGCCAGAGATGTTGAGTTTCTCATGCGCTCTACGGTGAGCACATGTCCCCGACTTGGAGCTACATGTTATCCCATATACTAAGGATAACTAAGGAAATTATGTATCCATGCTCATAGGTCCTAGACATGGAGTACCGAGAGCCATATGGATTATATCTTGGCCCTGGAGGGCCTATGTTTTCTTCAACGCCTCTTATCTATCAATAGTATCAACATCCATCCCATCCGCCAAGGTTTTTAAGCAGCAGTGGGTCTTGATCCATGAGGTAATGAGTCTAGGTATCATGGTATGTGCCACTCTGATTCTCAAAAAATTTGAATATGTGCATTGAATTCTCTTTTGTTTCATGACGTTTGCTTGGAAATTATGTGTTTTAACTTGTCCATACCCAGGGGGGATGACAGAGTGCCCTAGTAAGTTGGTTCCCTTAGGGATGAGTTGCCACTGGGTGGGTCTATGAAGGGTCATTGTCCGTTCCTTTCATTCATCATTATACCTCTCATCTATCCCCTATATTGGTTTGGGAATTGGGTTTGCCAAGCTAGTAAGGGTTGTACCTTGCCTTGTGGGAAGAAGGGGCTAAAGGTCCATAGCGTAAAAGTAGCTGGAAAAATTTAAAATCCAAAATGAAACCTTTAGATTCTTCTCCCAAGTATTCTCGAGAAAGAAATAAAAGGCTTCTCAGCAAGAAAATGGGACCCACAAAATAAAATAAAACTCAAGCCCTAGTTGGTGGATAGGAGGCCTCACATGAGCCGGCCTATTAAGTCCATGGGAATGTAGCAGTATGACACTAATATTCATCTGGTCACCAAACAAGGGTAGTGGATCTTGGTGGCATATCCACGAGAAAGGGGGTCTCATCACAAGCCAACCTTCTCATTTCCGTGAAATGCTTGTGAGTAACGTCGTCACCACTAGTCACCACGCCAGGGTAGTTTCCTCCAACTATTCTCTTGAAAATAAAAATCAATAATACAAAGAATAAAAGGCATTGAATGGGCTAGGAAACAATGGCATCCATGACATGGTGCAACTCACCTTCTACAAAGGCACCCACAAGTAAGACCTACATTTCCCTGTCATAAATGCACCCCTTGCCCAGACATTCCCTACACCATCTTATACATTTACATGACCTAGATTTGTCTTCACTTGGGAAACATCCCACACCTAAGGAGGATTATCCCAATAGGACATCCCGAGACCCTCTCCAAACCATGGCCTCTTAAGTAGCATAATGTCTTTGAACATTTGTCTGGGTAAAGGGGGGTTTGATGCACATGTTTGGGTAACTTGATTATTAGATGTGATTGACATTGCTATGATCCCCGTGACTTATGATCCCATAGAGGGAATACTTGTTCTTGTTGCAGGACCATGCCCGAAGGACAGGTACATATGGGGAAATTATTAGTTCGGACCTCCATGGGGCTAATAGCCCATGAGATCGATGTTGTGACCCCAGTCAGGGGCAGAGGGATACCAGAGGCTTGCACCAGATTAAAAGGAGGAAGTTCCACTAGAGGCACTTTGGTGGGACTGAACCTAGGGGGTTCTTTCCCTCCCACCATGACATTGGCTCTTAAAGTCCCTTGACGTCATCATTTTGAGCCTTGACGTTATCCAGTTAGGATTTTGACATGAGGACGGCTAGGTTAGCTTGTGTGCAAGATTTTGAGGCCTTTTAAGGAATAACGTTTCACTTTCAATGCCTAGAGTTCCAAGAAGGGGCCTAACGTCACATTAGGAGGGGCATGACATCATCCATAAAAGAGAAAATTAGGGTTTTTATTGACAATTTTATGTAAAACTAATTTTTTTATGTAAACTGGCGATCTTGGCCCTTTTTGACCTAAAATGTAATTAAAGGTCACTTGTATTGTATCAATAAAGAGTTAAAACTCTCATTTTTATCATATTTGACTCACACAAGCATGAGGTCTGAAATTCAGCATCTTTTAAGGCTAATTGGTTGAAATTAAGTAGTGCACAACTTTTGGAGGATGCTTCTTTTGGTGTATTTTTGCATTTTCATGATGGAAAGTCTTCAAATAGGGTTTGTGGATAGATTATTCTTGATGAAGTAAGTAGAAATATGCAATCCTTCTTTATTTTGAATGGTTATGGTGCATTTACTTGTTCATTTCTAAGATTATGAAATTGCTAGTGTGAAACCCTAGGAGAAAAGCACATATTATTGTCCCTTACTTTATAACTCTTCACCTACTTTATTTTTCTAGAAAACACCTCCCTTGAAGGATATACTAGAGTCCTACCTTTGTAGCACTATAGTATCATTACTTCATTAAGCTTCATACATTTATTTCAAGATTGATCTAAAGAAGAAGGAAATCGATAGGGCCTAGGGTTACCTACTTTCTAGCATCCTTTTATTCTAGGGTTTTAGATGTTGAGGCCTTAGGTTACTAACACCTCAATCATATTCCCTTTCCTTTAGCTCATCTATTTTCATTTTTTGTTTCTCTCTAAGAATTGTCGCTGCAAATTTCACTCCATTTACCCTAAAAGGCACTAGTTCATACCTTGCAAGTGATTGATCGACTAAAACAACTCTTAAACCATCTACCTTAACACTTTTACTAACTAGTTCTAACTTTAGATTAGACTAATGTACTAACTAATTTGTTGTTGTTGCAAANTGGAAAGTCTTCAAATAGGGTTTGTGGATAGATTATTCTTGATGAAGTAAGTAGAAATATGCAATCCTTCTTTATTTTGAATGGTTATGGTGCATTTACTTGTTCATTTCTAAGATTATGAAATTGCTAGTGTGAAACCCTAGGAGAAAAGCACATATTATTGTCCCTTACTTTATAACTCTTCACCTACTTTATTTTTCTAGAAAACACCTCCCTTGAAGGATATACTAGAGTCCTACCTTTGTAGCACTATAGTATCATTACTTCATTAAGCTTCATACATTTATTTCAAGATTGATCTAAAGAAGAAGGAAATCGATAGGGCCTAGGGTTACCTACTTTCTAGCATCCTTTTATTCTAGGGTTTTAGATGTTGAGGCCTTAGGTTACTAACACCTCAATCATATTCCCTTTCCTTTAGCTCATCTATTTTCATTTTTTGTTTCTCTCTAAGAATTGTCGCTGCAAATTTCACTCCATTTACCCTAAAAGGCACTAGTTCATACCTTGCAAGTGATTGATCGACTAAAACAACTCTTAAACCATCTACCTTAACACTTTTACTAACTAGTTCTAACTTTAGATTAGACTAATGTACTAACTAATTTGTTGTTGTTGCAAAATATTTCTACAACCATCTATAACAACAACAAATTCATCTTAAAAGCAAGTTTTAAAGCTGATTATACATTGCCATCGTTGCTTCCGACAATTACTATCACTTTTTCAAGTTTATGTTATCATTTCTTGTCATTTTTGAAGCTTTATTGAGGCATAATTGTGAGGCTATTGGTAAATACATATTGTTTTTATAAATACTTCTATTGCTTCATATTTTTTTATCAACTTGTTCATTTTATCAGAAGTCTATGGTTTTATGAAGTACTAATATCATATGGTACTTGCAAATAACATATTTTCATGTTGTCTTATTCTGGGCAGGTACACTTAAATATTACTTTGCTTCATCTCTTTAAAACTCTTGGAACTTTTGATCATAGTGACCTGTGAGAGGGGTGGGACTTTCTTGATACTTTTTTCTTAGCCTTCTCAAACCCTCAGGTCACTGGGGATGTCTCCCCCAGGGTACCACTCCTAAATAGAAAGAGGTGTCTTGTTAAGGTGACAGTGATTGGACATCCTCCTTGTTACGCCAATTTAGTATTGCCTTTCCTTTTTCTTTGGTAAAGTACAAATTGCACGATAACATTTTGGCATCATTGTCGGGGAACACTAAGTCAATTCTCCTCAAATATGACACTTTTCAGTAAGCTTTTCCTCAAAATCCTATATCTTACAAAGCTTACCTGGCGACTCCACTAAGGGTGATTCCCTCTTTTCTCTTTGATGATCCCTAGAAGTATTATCTGGCGACTCCACTGATGACAAATCCAACCATGGATTCTCAATGGGACCCATGAAATTTCAAATCCTTAGACATGAGTAAAATCCTTGGATACCCTTGAAAAACTTCCCTGAGGTATGAAAAATGGTTCCTTGGATTCACTGGTAGTGATGGGGTTAGAGCTGACAATCACATGGATGATTTTTGGGCTTTCTTTCAACACCACCCTATCAATGATGATGTTGAGGACTTGGCAATGAAAATTTTCTCTGTCACTCTTCATGGAAATGATAGAGAATGGCATGACGATATCCATGATGCTAGCATCACATCAATGGAGCGGTTGGAGAAAACCTTTCTCAAGATACGGGGTATTAAATTGAAGGATATCCAAATGCTATTAAAAATACTCGAGTATATAAAACAAACTAATAATGATACTATCAGGGAATTCCAGGATAGGTTTGAAAAATTTCTATGGAAAATTCCTAGAAGCCATCATCTTGAAGACAAATACCTTGCTTACCTCTATACCAATGCACTCTTAGTACATTTAGGGTTTCTCCTCAGTAAAAAGGGCCCAAAAACACTCCATGAAGCTCATAACATGGATATAGACATCGAGGCAAATATCTCCTTGTTCATGGAAGGACACTTCTTTACCCCATATACTCTTAGTTTGGAGAGATTACTTTCCCTTGAGACCTTTACTAGTAATTTCCAAGAAAAAGTGGAACAAGTCATCAACTGACAAGAGTTTGAGGAGAAGGATCGTAGTGAGGTTTTCCAATCCCATGAGGAAGAGCAAGAGATTACACATTTTTATGCCGAGGATAATGAAGATGTGGTTGAAGAGCGAGAGCCTGAAGATATCAAACACGATGATGAAGTATTGATGTATGCTCCTCCCTCTGATGAAGCCATTCAAGATCCTATTTCCCCTGCATAAGAAGATGAGGATGAGGTTAGTCAATTTCCTTTTCAATTTTTTGATGATGCCTTGTTCTATAATTTAGAAAGGGAAGAAGAAAGGGAACCCTTTGACAAGACATATCCTCCTTATTATAAAGTTGAAGAGATAAGTCATGAAGACGAGATAATGATGCATGCTCTTACATTAGATGAAGTTATTTGAGTCCTCAAAATTCCTGCACAAGAAGAAGTAAACACAGTAAGTTATTTTCTTTCCAAGAGTCTGATGATGCTTTATTTTATGATTTGGAAAGTGAAGAGGTGCTGGAGGATCCCTCAGATGTTTTGATCCCTTCATTTTATGATAAAGATGATGACTTTGTTGATAATATTCATGAATTGATACATGTCGAAAAGAGTAAATGGGATGTGATTGGATATGATGGGGATCCCATTTACGACATTGAGGGTCGTTTCCAAAAGTTTCCTTTACAACTATCATATGAGGTTACTAATAATTTTGATAGTTGGAAACAAGGAGATGATATGATTACAAAAAAATTTCAGACAACGAAGGATGACCTTGTGTTGTATTCTCCTAGTGATTTTCGGTCATACCTTGAAAATTTTGAGCACTTATTCCATGAAGAATATTATCAACCACCATTGTGCTTGGATATTGATAAAGGTGAGGACATTGCTTTCCCAGAGAAGTATCCTTATGGCAATGTCTTCGAGCTCCCTTTGACTACTTTATCTCATTGTGTCACTAAAGGTGTAGTTGGGAAGCATGCCATTTGTCTTAAGTTTTCTCTAAGGCAAAGCTTACTTTTAAAATTCAACGGTAGGTTGAATACCTCAAGAAGAAATTTGTTATCTCAATCTTTCAGCCTTCCCTTAAGAATTTTTTTGTCATCCCCTAGGTTCTTTCTAGTTCCTTCCCAGACCTCAGATTGTGAAGACATCCAAGGTAGCAAACCTTCAGACTCCTTGAGTCAATCTATTGAACCTTTGATTTTTCACGATCCCTTTTTGAGATGGATTGAGTGCTTTCCTAAAGATGCGAATTGGCATGATTTTGTCCCTCCCTCCCACCTCCATGAGCTAGAATTAAGGATTTTTGATGATACAATACATTTTCTAACTCATGTTATTTTTTTCTTGACTTATCATTGTTTTGGTTTATGATGAAGCACAAAGGCAGGTATTATGAGACATTGCTAGGATGGTTTCACTGGCTATTTGACTACACCTAGAATTCAAACAACAGGTAAGTAGGTAGGTATTTGCATTCATTGTATATACCATTTGTATATCATGCTAGAGTAGTGTAGTTTCATTTCCATTTGTATATATGATTGCTTTCCTTTCATTGTATCATATATGAGCCAGGGGTGATATCACCACACCAAAAGATTACTAATCGCTTTTGTTGAGATCTAGCAGATCATAGGTCATGCCATAGATGTTGAGTTTCTCATGAGCACATGTCCCTGAGTTGGAGCCATATGTTATCCCCTATCCTAGCGATAACTAAGGATATTATGTCTCGAGGCCCACAGGTCCTAGACATGGAGTACCGAGAGCCATATGACTTCGATTTTGGCCCTGGAGGGCCCATCTTTTCTTCAACGCCTCCTATCTATCAAAAACAACAACATCCATCCCATCGGCCATGGTTCTGAAGTATCAGTCGGTCTTGCTCCATGAGGTAATGAGTTTAGGTATCATGGTATGTGTCACTCTGATTCTCAAAACATTTGAATATGTGCATTGAATTCTCTTTTGTTTCATGGTGTTTTCTTGGAAATTATGCGTTTTAACTTGTTCATACCTAGGGGGGATGACAAAGTGCCCTAGTAAGTTGGTTCCCTTAGGGATGTGTTGCCACTGGGTGGGTCTATGAAGGGTCATCGTACATTCCTTCCATACTTACCACTTTTCATCATTATACCTCTCATTTATCCCCTACATTGTTTCAGGCATTGGGTTTTCCAAGCTAGTAAAGTTTGTACCTTGCCTTGTGGGAAGAAGGGGCTAAAGGCCCAAAGGGTAAAATTAGTTAGCAACAGTTAAAATCCAAGATGAAACCTTAAGATTCTCTGCCCAAGGATTCCCGAGAAAGAAATAAAAGGCTGATCTGAAAATAGGGGGTAGACTTGTTTTTCTATGCAAGCACCCTCTACTCCATTAAAATAAACTTCAGGACCTTGCTCAATGTCTTAGTTATGAAAGATAAATTATGTGCCAGGTTTATGCATCTTCTAGGTGTTTATGTGTGAGGAATTTTTAATGGTTAAATATGTTGTTTAAAGAAAATACAACAACAACATAAGTGCAACAAATATAACCAGCAAACTCACAACAATAACAAGATGATAAAGGAGTTCACCCGCAACTGGGCTACATCTCCTTGAGCCTCCATCAATGGACTAGGATCATTGGTATTAGTTTGTCAAAGATTCTTTTACAATATGCTGCTCAAATCCAATGGATTTACTGACTATACCATTGGGTTCAGAATACATAAAAACCCTAAAAATAACTAATAGAACTCTGAAAACGGACCATGGCTCATCTGGGCATGACCTCTTCTACATGTGGCCTTGAGCTTCCCTGAGCTTCCTTGTGGAAAAAACACCTGTAAAATTCCTCAATTGCCTCTGAAACCTGTTCCAATGTGTTCAGAGCATAACAATTAATCAAAAATGACTATTCATTCACAGAAAATAGACTTGGTCTCATCTGAGCATGACCTCCATCAATGGTGGCCCTAAGATCCCTAGAGCTCCTGAAACTTCAAGGTAGAAAAACCTGCAAAAAAAAGTCTCCAAATGGCTTTGAAAACTATGCCAATGGATTCAGAACATCCAAAAACCCCTAGCTGGGATTTTTCGGCACCTCATTTGGCCAAAAGATGAAGAAGTTAGGCCTCCTATCATTTTCCTCCTTCAAGCTTGATGTCTCTAGTTTGCCAAATCACACCTCCTGTGTGAGTTTTTGGATTACTGAGAGGGGGGGTGAATCAGTAATAGCATAATTATAATCCTTTTTCTTCAAATTTTATATCAATGTAGAATTATTATCCAATAATGAGCAGTAATAAATAAACAATCACACACATACACAGTACACCAGTGTTTTATGTGGAAACTCAAATCGGGAGAAAACCACATAATTTTTTTTCTTATATGTCTTGAAGAATCACATTCATTGGAAGCACCAAC
>SNQJ01S0046270.1:0-12588 GCA_010110895.2 Picea sitchensis
ATGCTAATTGATGAGTTTTTGTGCAAGAGGGAAGTTTTGGGAAAAAGAGCCCCACACTCATTCACCCCCCCCCTCTAAGTGTGGTAGGTGTGTCCAACAATAGTAAGAATACAATGCAAATTTGGTCTCATTGAATTCCATACATGTAGTCGTTATATAAAAAAGGAGAATTTCCTTGTAGGCACTAAATTCTCATTTTGAACTGAAACAAAAGAGAAACACATCATCTACAAATAGTAGATGTGTAATACTTTCCCATCTACCAACCCTAATACCTTTTACTATTCTCTTCTACTTGGCATCTTCCAGTGCTTTACTAAGGCCTTTTGCCACCAGGAGAAATAAAAAAAGAGAGAGAGGGCATCCTTACCTCAACCCTCTATATGAATTAAAAAAAAGAAGAAGTTGCACCATTAATTAAAAAAATGAAGGAAACACAAGTAGCATATGCCATGATCCATTTGACTATGGGATAAAATAAACTAATGTGCATTAACAACAATCTTAGATAAATCCAAGAGACCCTTTTATATGCATTCGACAAATCTATCTTATGAAGTCATAGGAAATGCCCAAGAGGGTATGGGAGATTGTAAGAATAAAGTTAAGATTTGGCCTCATTTAATTCCATCCCTATATTCATTTTATAAAGAAGGATAATTTATTTGTAGGCACTGGATTCTCATTCTAAACCAAAACAAAAGAGTCATACATCATCTACAAATAGTAAATGTGTAAGACTTTCCCATCTACTAACCCTAATACCTTTTACTATTCTCTTCTGCTTGACATTGTCCAGTGATTTACTAAGGCATTTTCCCACTAAGATAAATAAAAAGATAGAGAGAGGCAACCTTGAATCAACCCCCTATATGTCTTAAAAAAATCAAAAGTTGCACCATTAATTAAAGTAGTCAAGGGCGCATAAGTAACACAGACTGCGATCCATTTGAATATGGTATAATAGAAAAAAATGTGCATTAAAAATGATATCAGATAAATCCAAGAGACCCTATCATATGCCTTTGACAAATCAAGCTTGAAAACAACTGCAGGATCTTTGGAGACTTTTATGGAGTGCAAACCCTCTTGGGTAGTTCCCATGGCTTCATGAATCTACCTTCCCTTAGGAAATCCAAATTGTTCTATTGAGATAAAATTGGAGAGTAAGGGCTTATCCTAATTGCAAGAACCTTGGAAACAATATTGAAGAGACAGTTACAAAGAGATATGTGTTAATATCCCTCGAAGGTCTCAGGAAAATCCACCTTGGGAATACAAGCAATAAAGTTTGAATTAATATTTCCTGCAACCTTCCCTGACGACCTAACCTCCTCCACCACCTGAAGAATATACTAACTTAATAACTAGAATAAATAAAGATAGAATTCAACAATCCACCTATCAGGACCGAGGATCATGTCCTTCTTAAAAGTAGTTAGTACATGATGTAACTCCTCCTTATTAATAGGCCTAAAAATCCTTTCATTGTCATCATTAGTAACCCACTTGGGGAAAAATGAGATTACCTTCAATATTTCCACAATATTAGTGCCATTAGGCTCCTTGAAATGTTGAACTTCGGGATCTGATCGATCCTTAAAGCCTCTCACCTTATTTCCTTCAGAGTTGGTAATTTCCCAAATAGTGTTAGTGTCCTCTTGTGGTTAGAAATTTTTTGAATTTTTTTTGTGTTTTCATCACCAACTTCAATCGAAGTTGCCCAATTTTTAGATGCCAATCCACCTCCTTACCCATCAACAGTTTGGATTGCACAAATTCTATACGTTTTAGTTCCTTTAAACCCTCCTCATCAAAGATAGCTTTGTCATAATTCTGGACCAATAATTCCAATGATTTCTCAACCTTGGCCAACTGAGCATCTCTCGTTATAAATCTTTCCCCTATAGCTTCCACCTTATATTTTACACATTTAAGAGATGAGGATATCTATTCACAGGCAGATGATTTTGGATCAAAATAGTAATGGCTCTAACCATCCTTAACTATATCTTGAAATTCATCCCCAGTAGTCCAGTCGGAATCAAAATTGAAAGGGGATCCTGGATTTTTTCCATTATTTTCTAATTCTAACCACATGGGGAAGAGATTAAAGATCCTGGTCCCTCCAACCCAAGACTTGAACTTTTCCACCTTTTGAATAAGGGTACCTTGAACCAAAAACTAGTCCATTCTTTTAGAAACTACATCTTGACTAGATCTATTATTGTTCCAAGTATGTCTTAATTTGATAGGTTCAATATCCACCCATCTGAAAGCTTCAAAGTGAGATAGGAAGAAATTGGAAAATGTATTAGACCTGAAACTATCCCCCCAAAATTCTCTATAGATTAATGTTAAATTTAGATCTCCATCGATAACAAGACTATTACATTTCATGCTTTGGGCAGAAAAAAGTTGTCCTAGAAATTGTGATGTCCGTTGTATAACCCATAAACGTTGAGAATGGACAAACAAAATCCCAAGATTTTGCAAAAAATCTCTATAAATAAACCTAAATTAATTGAAAACACATTAGACAACATAACATTAGTATTCCAACCCAAAATGACCCCCCATATAAACCGTAAAAATCAAGAGAAAGAAATTCCAAACCTCCCATCAACTTTTTAAGTTTAGGGATTAAAAGGTTCCATTTTCCCCTGGTTTGTTATTGTAGACAAATCTTAGGTCTTTCAATGTCTACTGGTATTTTGAAGGAAAATTGTTTGGCTTGTCCCCATAGGCCCTGAATATTAACAAAAATAACATTCATGGAGAAACCTCTGGAAGGGATAGTCCCTCCCTAAGTGCCCTAGTAATAAGCTTTTATTTTCCTTGATTGATTTCTTTGATTTCTTTTTCCCGTGATCATTTAAAGGCTAGATTCCTACTAATTGAGATACTCCCCACTTCTCTAGTAGAGTCCATTCCTATAACTCTAAAGGGCCCTGACACAAAATACTATCCTTTCTTAGGACATAGATAATTGTGTCCATGTCCTATGGAATTAACATCTGATGAAAATGGCCCCAATCCATCCATCGATGCCAAACCCACCAATTCACATGGTTCAAAGTCATCAGATAGGTTAATGGGAAGGATATTAGAGTAGAGTGGGGTTTTGGTCATCTTTGGAGGCTGACCTTTAGGTCTCTTAAACCGAACAGAAGGAGTAGGGCCTAGCCCTTCGACACCCTCCAATAGATTGTTGAAGGGGAAATAACAAGAAGAGGAAATATTCAATTTACCCACATCATCCTCATAAGTGTTGATAGTTTCCTTCAAGGCCTCTTGAATATGAGAGGAGGATTTTTTCTCCAAAACTAGACCTTTTACATCTTTAGAATCCACTCTATAACCCAAAGGTGGTCTTGCACCAACAATTAAATGTATTAAGAGATCCCCAACAAGGATTTTTGTAGCCCCTTTAAATACCTTACCCACTTCCTCATGTGAATAAATCACAGAAGTTTCTTAACCAATTAAATTTTGATCAACAATATCCTCAAGGACAAGTGGCTTTTTCTCCTCAGAAATGGCTTTTTGAAAATCCTTCTTCCTCCATTTTTTTTTTAAGAAAGGCTTCGAACAATCCTTCATAATGTGTGCATACATATGACACCTGGAACAACATAATGGTATATTAACATAATCAAGGAGATATGAATAACTTTTATCCTCAAGAACCAAATCAAAGGATTTGAATAAACCCTTGATAATATCCATGTCTATTAGAATTTGGGATATCGACCTAAATACCTCATCTAAAAATATTTCATCGACTAATATGGTCTTCCCAAGCTAGTTACCAATGGAATGCAAATCCTTCATCTTCCGAAACTCCATGGGGAGCCCTAATAGTTCAATCCAGAATGGGGTACTCTTGGGTTGTTTCATGCTTGTGCACATCATTCCTCATGCTGGGGGGTTTAGACCCAGGGTTCGTCCAGAGTTTACCAACAAAACCCCAAAATCATAAACATATCAATCCTCAGTCAAGGCCGAATAATGTCTCACTTGAGATGCAATGAGGATCACATAGACCATCTGGTCTTGTAAAGGGGATGAAGGGATAAACACACAGGAATCCATCCAGGATGGCATCCATACACTCCATTAACAACAACTTACTATTATCAATATGTAAAAAAACACACACAGATATCCAAATAACACACGAGTGACACATGATATATCATAATTGTTGCAACTTTATTATCCTCCCCATTCCATTAAACACAACATACATTGAGAACACTATACTCAACATCCACTGAGTCTGATATCCTCTTTAGATAATTACCTAGAGTTACAATCTATTTCTCCATGCACATCCTCTTAAACCTTAAACATATGACAAGCTCAGACATAGGATTGCAGACATTACAATGCTACAGAGGCTCAAAATGAGCTCTTCCACAATGGAAAACAACTGTAATGACTCAATTAATCCACTAAAACTAATGTCAAACTTCTCTTTGTTGTCCTTGCTTCCTTTTATATACATATCTGCTCCAAATCTCCGTCCCTTTAAGATTTTCTCCTCTCGGTCAACTGATTAACAATCTCACATGCTTCTGTCACTTTCCAGTGCTCCACGTATCCTTTTTGTATCAAGGTAATATTAACTTTCTTTCCAGCTCATCCTTTTTCTGCTCCACGTTCCCTTGTGTTGTTGGAAGTAATCATTCAAGGATATTTATCGATGATTCCTTTCTTGATTCTGGCGTGCGTCTTCTCAATTTCTGGTGCGCACCCAAAAACTGGACCGACATGCTCTTCTTGTCAATTCCTGTGCAACTGCTTATGCACGCACACAAATGGAATGGGAACACACAAATTTGTTTCTGTGCGTGCATGATATTAACGATTTTTTTTATTATCCAGGTGGATGTCGGTGGCCACCCACCTATTCCAACTGGCTCAAAACAGTCTTCTGGAAATTTACTATTTTTAGCATTTTTTTGATTCCTAAACTTCCGAGACCATTTTGAGGGACTAAATGAAGTTCTATCGATATTGATCACCTCAACGATATATTAAGGCTCTAATTGAGCCCCCAACATGAATCTCCTTGAAAATACCTTTCCAACAAGATATCGTGTGCCCGAAATGGAGATCATATGCCAAAGTTACGCCCTCGAGAAGTTGATACACCAAACTACCGAAAACGGGGTCCACAAAACTGTTGGCTTTTCATCTTCCAGGGTTAGGGTTTTGGATTTTATTTATGTTAAAAATTCCTTTGGAGCCTCATTGTAACATCCATTATCTTGTGAATGAGGGTAGCTGTCACATCTCTTCTAAGAGATAAGCTTCCACCATTCTAGTGAGTTGTTCACTCTGTATTTCTATAGTTTTGTACAATTTGCTAATTAATAGAAATTGTGTATTACAATATCTCTATGTTTATGGTCGTATATCTTATATACATATATTATATTATTGGTGATATATCTTTGTACATTTCTTTATTATATCTCTGCTCTCATTTCATGTCAAAAATAATCTAGATCAATGGTATCAGAGCAGGCTGTTCTTGATCGTTTTTCAGTGCATGTCCTTGATGAGGTCCGAGTATAGTAAGTTGGGTCTCAAGCTTGTCTCTCTTTAGGAAAATATCTCTCTCATGCCCAAGAAACCCTCCATGGTGGAAGAAAAGAAAAAAGACAGAGAAAAACATTATATTAATCTGTTGCTTGAGCAAGCTCTCACGCGACAGAGGGACGAAATGATGGAGAATTTTTCCCACATCCTTCAACGCCTGCCGATAAAAATAGGTGCATTTTCATAAAGCATCCACTTTGGAGGAACCTCACCTTTTAAGGTTCAAGTTAATTTTGATATTCCCACATTTGAAGGATAGATAGATGCAAATTCCCTAGAAAAATGGTTAAATCTGCTAGAAGGCTATTTCTCTATTCATAATTTCTCCGACATGGAAAATATCACCTTTGAACTCCTTAAGGCTCTCCCCCATGTCAAAAATTGGTGGGAAAATTACTAGGAGCAAATTTCTATAGAGGATTCTTGAATATATGGGGTTGATCCCACTTGGGATTTTTTTGTGGATGTGGTCAAGGAAAAATATCATATTGTTGGTAACTATGACGACCAATACATGATATGGAACACACTGTTGCAAGAGAGGGGCCAAACAATGTCAGATTTCACAAATAATTTTCATACCTTGCACACCAAGATGGGTATCAAAGACTCTGAGCGACATCTGGTTCTGAAATACCGTGGGGTTCTACATAGGTACATCCAAACCAAAAAGTATTTCCCGGACATCTCATCACTGGGATATGCCTATCAATATTCTGTTAAAATAAATAAAAAATTTAGGCACCAGAACAAACAAGAGTTCATGTATTCAAATCCATAACAACCAAAGTATGATTAAGATGACCCTAAAAAACAACCTCCTGAAAACCAATCCAAGCCACAGGAAAAGAAGGGTCACAAGAAGACGAAAAAGGACACTAGAAAGTGGTGTGATTTCCACAAAATCCACTGGCACAACACTGATGAATGTCGCTCAAAAATATCATTGGTGGCCAAGATCAAAGAAAAATATCTGAACCTAGATTCAGAATCCGATTCAAAAAATAATGGGAGAAGAGATCATCGACACAGAACCCATTGCTATTGTCGCAATCGTAATAATTCAACCAAAAGAACCAACAAATACTGAAGAGAGGGAGATCCTCTTCCATTCACAGATGTGGGTGAAGGGGACCATGTTGCATTTCATTGTTGATAGGGGAAGCCAGAAGAACCTCATCTCAGCAAAGGTCATCAAACAATTGAGATTTTCGAGAACACCACACTCGCAACCATACAACATCAGGTGGATTCGCTAGGGATGAGACATTCATGTCATCCAACCATTCTGATTGTCATATGACATCCAACCCTTCAAGTATGAGGTATTATGTGATGTTTCCCCATAGAATTTATTTGATGTTCTATTGGGACAACCATACATGTGGAAGCACCATGATATTTAGGAGTATCAACCCCGTAGTGTCATTGTTACTTTAGGGGGTCATATATACAGGATACGAAATGTATTTCCAACTACTATCCCACCTAAATAGTGCCACAATGTAGTATCTCATACTACAAAATTCAACTTCTTCACAGTTTGTTCAAAAGGTGAACAAAAGAACACCGCAACCACTACAACCTCAATCCAAGAACCTTCTGTCCAGCAGAAGCAGGTCAAAAAGATTGAAGAAAAGCGTAAGGATTCCTTCTACTGATAGTCATCTCATGTATATATAATGGTTAAAAAGGTCCAACCCTTCTAGACACAGGTTCATGATAGCCTTCAAAAAGCTAAGCAACACAACTTCTCCAACAAGACAAGCAACTCATCAGGATGCAGATTCAATAAACGATTTGCCCTCTCCTCGGGCATTCAACACAATGGAGAAAAATTATTCCTAAGGAGGGAGGATTGATCCAGGTTGATGTCGGTGGCCACCCACCTATTCCAACTGGCTCAAAACAGTCTTCTGGAAATTTACTATTTTTAGCAGTTTTTTGGATCCTAAACTTTTGGGGCCATTTTGAGGGCCTAAATGAATTTTTTTTGGGATTGAACACCTTAATGATAATTTAAGGCTTTGATTGAGCCCCCAAAATGAATCTCCTTGAAGATACCTTTCCAACAACCTATCATGTTCCCCAAGAGAAGATCATCTGACAAAGTTTTGCCCATGGGAAGTTGATACACCAAACTACCCAAAACCGGGTCCAAAAAACTGTTGGCTTTTCATCTTTCGGGGTTAGGGTTTTAGATTTTATTTATGTTAAAAATTTCTTTGGAGCCTCATTGTAAGATCCATCTTCTTGCAAATGCGAGTAGCAGTCACATCTCTTCTCATAGATAAGCTGCCACCATTCTAGCGAGTCTTTCACTTTGTATTTATACAGTTTTGTACAATTCACTAATTAATAGAAATTGTATATTACTATATCTCTATTTTTATGGTTATATCTCTAATATATCTCTTTTATATTATTGGATATCTGATATATCTCTGTACATTTATTTATTATATATCCTCTCTAATTTCATGCCGAAAATAATTCGGATCAATTTGGGTGCCAATAGCCCCCCACCACTATTACTTGAGCCAACTTCGTTATGGAATGCAATGTAGCTAGCAACTAGATGAGAAAAATTGCTTGCGAAAACTCATTAAATAATTAATATTTATTGCTAATTAAATTCCAATAGCTTACCAACTACAAATCACACACAAATTTCACCACTTGACTGATACCACAATTATAAATGCATCTAACAACATTTAATAAATATGAATGCATTTGTTCAAGATAACAACAAACACACAACATTCATATAAACCATTTGCATAACAGAATAAACATTATAACACAAAATAATACTTATCTGTTAGCAGTTAACCAACTAGCTATGTACGAAGGATTAACCTCCTATCCATAAGCACTGTTGTTCATTTTCTCTCAACAACAGGCCACTCCCGAGCTGAGGTTATGATTCCAGAAGGAGATCCAACCCACTAGCTATCCAGTCTCCACACATAGTATCCCCAAAACCTAGGTTCTATTCCCATAACAATTCCAATCCGCCAACTCTCTCTTTTCCCCATAACCTGCACTACCTTAGGAATGTACCCACAGTCAAAGTCCCTCAGGAAATACCATTCATTTATGAGGGCCCCTAGTGCACTCAATTGGACAAGAATATCTTAGCTAGAGACTCTAGGAACTCTCAACTTCTTCATGATTTATCACAACAACCTACATAAAGCTGTTGAGCCATTTCCTCAACATGAAACACACTACAGGATTACAACCTCTTTTACAAGCACACATGCCTCCTTTCTAGCATAACAAACAACCCAACAATGGTTTCCTTCAAGCACAACATGGAATATGGTCTTCCCAACACTCCCTCTTCCTTTTCTTCCCAAAAAATGCCTGTAAAAACTCCCCCTATAATCCATACAAATTTCCCCTCTTCTTCTTTGCTTTCTTGATTCTTACTCTTCCCAGAGATGATTGCACTTTATCTCATGATCCCTAATAACTATGGGATGCGACTTTTCATGCCCACCTTCTTACATGAGTTTAATGATTGTATTTGGGAAAACCCAACACCAAATAGGAGGTTATACACAACGATAATATAAGTCAATAATGTGGGTTAAATTAATACCCATGAATAATTTCCCTTTGGATCCCTCTCTCTTATAGAATCATAGCCCCCCCATCATTCTTCATCCCTTTTGTATCGTAGCCAACTATTATCACTATTATTAATTATTTAATGCACACAATATTCAATTATGTCACCGACCACATTAAATTAATATGGGCTCTTCGCCCCAACACAGTGGCTCACCATCCTAGTTCACATTTATCCAATTACATTATAATTCATGGGGATTAAAACTAGGGACGTTATTTGGAATGACCATCGCAATGGACTAGACAATGCTTTGGAGATCCTACACAAACTCCTTAAACTCTTTCTCATGCTCATTAAGGTAGTCGTGAGATCTTGAGTATGTTGAATAGTCACACTAGCCTCGACCACTATGACCTAAGAGGTTGTCAGGTCTTTTGTGTTGATTTTCTCAATGAGGGGGAAATAAAAAACCAACACATATGAAACATGCATGAACAATATCAAGGCCTTATCAACCGTATAAGTGATAATATCTGAGATACTCTATTGCTTAGGCTGAGCTATAGTGATTTCTTTTTTCTTAGCTACAATTGCTAACATTGTAGTGACGTGTTCCCCAAGAGGAAAAGAATCCAAGTCACTCTTTTGTTGTGCGACCCCCATCTCAGTTGTGAAAACTTGATTGTCAATTGTAGATACCTCCGGTGGATTTTGGAGATGATTCCATAAGGCGAATTGATATTCGATCTTGCTTGAAAAGGTCTCCACCTTGCAATAACTATCTTGGACAGTCGCTTTCATTTTTTCTATTGGCTGACGATATGAGTATACTAACCTAGGTGTGGCTTCCTTTGGTTTCCAATGAAATATAAAAAAAATTCATCTAGAGGAGGGCCTCTCTTTGAGTCATATATTTTGTTGTGAAGCTAAATTTCAAGTAAAAATGGGAGCTCATATGGGTCCATTCGACCGTCTTCCTCCTAAGCTCCTCCCGAATATATCAAATTCTAGGAACCATATCCATAGTATGAATGAACCGATGGAACCATTGGGCATGATGGATATTCTTGGAAGTCCAACATTGTTCACAAAAATAAATGTGTTCCTAGGGATATCCAGTGCCTTTGTGCCGATTGGCCAACTTAAAGTTAGAGATGGGATGGAATCTAACCTTTACTAACTCGACCACTTACACCCAGTCCTTTATGTTCGCATGGTGCATTTCCCACCAATGCACAAGTGTTCCTTGCACTATGACATCCATGGCCTACACTCGCTGATACTATAGGAAAATCTTCTCCATTTGTAGTAGGAAGGCCTCCACCGAACTTGTTCCATCAAAGCACAAGGCATCACATAGTTCAGAGCCAATCTAGTAGACTGCTTTGGTTAGCCTCACAAATATATGAGTAGATATCTCATACAACTTGTTTTTCCATCTTTCCATAGCATCTTCAGAGTAAGTTTAATAAGACCTAACACTTCTCTAGATCAAATCTCCATCTATGGTGGGGTTGATGTAATCCTCCCTGCACCCCTTGATCTTATAGATGTTTTCAATAACCAGGCTCCATGCACCCTCATCCATCGACTCATTGTATATATCCCCTTCATAAGGATCTATAGGTGTGACCAATCTACAAATGACATTTTCCTCTTCTTCAAATTCAACATGACATTATTGCCAAAATCCTAGTCAATGCCAAGTAATCTAGGGTATGGATCAGATTCATCCATAATCTCTATGACCTCAAAGTCAACCTTTGTATTCACCCCTTCTATATTCAACTATACTCGCTCTAGTTGGTCTATAGGGTAGATCTTGTATTGATTTTCCAACCACAGCTGGATGGGCAATCATAATAGACTAGGCTTCCCCGTCAACTCCCAAGATTTCTTCGGCAAAATATTCACGTCAGAACACATAACTGACATGAATCCTTCCATTTCACAGCCACTGATCTCAACTATCATTTTGAACTCTCGTTCGATGCATTTCTGCTTGTTGACCTAACAAATATCTCTTTCTGGTAGAGGAGCTAATATAGTCCTATCTTTTAGCTCCTTCCCCATACAAGTGGCTAACATCTGTGTTAACTTCCTTTCGGCATCAATATCATTGAGCAATCTTAAACAACAACTTAAGAAATTACTTACTTGATCTTCAATGTTTGTTTCATGCCCCAAGTCACGCAATGATTCAACACATGTTTCACATTGCAATTCCTCTAAGTGTGTCTCTTCAAGTGCTCTTTTCTCAATGTATCACAACTCTTCTTGTATATGTGCTTCTTCCATTGATCTCTGCATTGCATGCTACATCTCCTCACACAAACGAGCTTCTTCCAAGGATCTTTGCGTCGCATGTTGTAGCTCTTCCCTGGCACGAGCCTCTTCCAACGACCTTTGGGTCACCCTTTGTACCTCTTCATGGATCCAAGCCTCTTCAAGTGACATTTTTGTCACTCGATGTACTTCTTCATGGATCCGAGCCTCCTCAAGTGATCTTTGTGTTGCGTGCTGCAATTCTTCACATGTTCTTTTTGCTTCACTGGCACTTTTTACATCACATAGAAACTGATTTTGTTGGGAAACATCAAACTTAGGAGGGGGTTGTGCTTACTTCCTTATATTCCCCTTAATCCTCTAACCTAATATTTCACCATGCTCAAAGTCCATTCCTGTCTTCTCTCCTCCTCAAGTTACTACCTAGACATTGACCTTCTCATCATTCTTCTTATTTCTTCTTAGCTCTGCATGCACCATATTGTAATGCATATTCTTTTCTTCCCACTTCTTCACTAAGTCAGGACATTCTTCTGTGACATGATTGGGGCCATAGAATTATGCACACAACACACGTGGTTTGGTACAAAACCTTGGTACATGACTAATTTATCCACAATTGAAGCAAGTGGGGGGTTTGCCTCTCCCTCTACCAAATGCTTGGCCACGACCGTGCCCATATCCTCCTATGAGACATACTTGGTATCCACCTCTCTTAGCACCACCATGATCACCACCTTTATATTTTTCCTGTACTTGAAATGCATTGCGGGTATTGTCTTGCATCAGTTGGAGTGATCGATAGTTATTGACATCATGCCCCATAGCTTTACAAAATTCATAGAATGGAGTGTGGTGTGTCTTTTTGTAGTGTCCCCAAGGCCGAGCCCTGTCGTAAATTATGTTCTGAAAGGAATTGTAATTATTTTTTATAGGTTGGTGAGACAAGTTTTTATATGCTGGTGGCTTATGTGTTTGTTAGGCCAGGGAGCCTGAGTGTTGAAGGCCAGGAGCCTGTTGTTGTATATGTAATCATGCAAAACAATTAATAAAATATAAACACCGCCATGTGCAGACCGACCATGATGAATGGGTGAAGGGGGACTAAG
>SNQJ01S0046270.1:24192-61436 GCA_010110895.2 Picea sitchensis
CCTGCACCCCCCCTTTAACCCCCCTGCAAGCCCGACACAAATGCTCAAACACTACTACTCTTGCAAAGAATATAACACATACCCAACAATATGATCATGCTATTACAACTTAGATATGATGCATTGGCATCATGCTGGATATGCTCATGCTAGTACAACTTAGAGATGATCATACAACTTAGAGGTGACATAGAGAGGCACTGATCTACATCATGCGTGTACAACTTAGAAGTGGACATACAAATTNAACCCCCCTGCAAGCCCGACGCAAATGCTCAAACACTACTACTCTTGCAAAGAATATAACACATACCCAACAATATGATCATGCTATTACAACTTAGATATGAAATACAACTTAGATATGATGCATTGGCATCATGCTGGATATGCTCATGCTAGTACAACTTAGAGATGATCATACAACTTAGAGGTGACATAGAGAGGCACTGATCTACATCATGCGTGTACAACTTAGAAGTGGACATACAAATTATATATCATGCATTGGAATCACGATATTTATGTTCATGATAGTACAACTTAGAGATGACGTAGATGATACTCCATATCACGCCAGTACAACTTAGATATGATGGATTCACATCATGCCAGTATGGCTTAGAGGTGATGCAACGAATGACATTGTTGATGTAGGATGATATCAGATGATATGATTTGATGCCATCTGATTGTTGTTGTATTGCATGATAATATCTTGTATAACGATTAGTTGATTGCAGTGGATACTGTATGTCTATGGACAATAGTTGTATGCTATTGTGGTAGATGTGTTCCACTGATAGTGACTGTGTCACTATATAGTAGTTGTATGCTACTAGGAGTATTTGTGTACCACTAGATAGTATATGTGTGCTACTATGAGTGGTTGTGTACCAATGGATAGTAGCTATGTGCTACTAGGAGTGGTTGTGTACCACTAGAAAGTAGTTGTGTACTACCATGGATAGACACAATTTTGTTCTATTGGATGGCATTGTAGAAGTTGTATGCTACTATCTGATTGCCATGGAGACTACCACTAGTGTTGGAGATGATTTCCAGCTAGATGGATAATGATGATGATGCTCGTGATTTGATCCATGTGATCATGAGATAGCATGTGTGGCTATGATGATGCTACCTATAAAATGGTCTGCAATATTGTGAGTCTTGTCCATGCCATGTGATATGGATGGATGTGTTTGATATCATTACAGTTAATACCTCCCTAGCTAGGAGGGAGTTTTGATATTATGGTAGTTGTGGGAGGTATTAACCTCTATGTGTAACCTTTGACTAGAATAGAATATTCCAGAAGCAAGGGAAACCCTAAACAAATGTGTAAAAAACCTAAAAGACAATTAGCCTAGCAGAATAAATAATATTAGAATACTATCTTCCAGAAAGATAACTCAACTCCATAGGAAAAAGATAAACATAAAATATAATTACCAGAAAGTCAGGTCGTCCCAACCATAAAATTCATTGGATAGATTAATATAAATAGAGGATGTTTTAGCTCATTTATACACTCAATCAGAGCACAAGTCTTGTGAAGAGTTGCATTTGTAGTTGCAACTACAATTGCAAGGATGAATAAGGGTGTATGGTCATCTCTTGGTATTGGTCTCTCCATAGAACTATCAAGTGATATTCTTGGTGATCTCTTGGTGATATTCTTGGCGATACTCTTTGTGATATTCTGGCTAAGTATGATGCAATTTTGAGAGAGTAGTGTAGTTGCAGCTGCTACAATTGTGTATGGTACTTGTTCTATGGATATGGATACTCTCACTCTTGTGCACTACCATTGGATAAGGATCACTCTACTTGTATTGAGTTGTTGCTACAGTTAACAAATAGGGTTTATTTGTTGGTTCTAGTATGGCTTTATGGAATAATTTTGTCAAAGGTTAAAGGTGCTTTGGGGTGGCTGCGTGCCTATGGTTGGGTGACAATATTGTGTTATTGTCTATGGTAAAACGAGCACATTGAATATTTTAACAAAAAAACCCCAAAGCATTGACATATCAATCTTCAACTAATGCTGAAGAAGGTTTCACCCAAGACATAATGAGGATCACATAGACCATTTGGACTTGTGATAGGGATGAAGGAATAAACACACAAGGATCCATCCAAGATGGCATCCATACACTCCATTAGTGACAAATTACTGTTATCAATATGTAAAACAAGACCCAGACATATCCAAATAATGCTTTAGTGACACATCATAGATCAAAATTGTTGCGACTTTATTATCCTTCCCATTCCATTAAACAAAGCATACATTAAGAACACTATACTCAACATCAACTGAGTTTCATATCTTCTTTAGATAATTCCTCAGATTCACAATATATTGCACCATGAACATCCTTTTATATCTTAAGGCTATCACAGGATAAAACATAATATTGGAGACATTACAATGCTACAGAGACTCAAAACAAGCTCTTCCACAATGGACAACAACAATGACTCAATGAATCCACTAAAATCAATGCCAATATTCTTTTTGTCGTCCTTGCTTCCTTTTATTTCCATCTCTTCTCCGGAGCTCTTTCCCTTTCATCTCTTCTCCACTTGTTCAATTTATTAATAGTCTTGCACGCTTCTGTCACTTGCCAGTGCTCCTTGTAGCCTTTCTGCATAAAGAAAATCTTAACTTCCTTGCTAGCTCATCCTTTGTTTGCTCCACTTTCCCTTTTGCTTTCGGTAGTAATCATTCAGGGATATTTCCCAATGATTCCTTTCTTAATTCTGGCATGTGTCTTCTTGATTTCTGGAACGCACCCAAAACTCGGACCAACACACTCTTCTTGTTAATCCTTTCACAATTGCTTGTGTGCGCGAAAAATTGGAATGAGTGTGCACAAATTCGTTTGTGCACGCATGTGAGATTGGATCCTCACATGTACTTAACATTGGCTCCACCTTTGCATCAAATAAATGATGCCATAGTTTTATGGACACGTATGACCTATCCATAAACTAGACCTCCTTAAAAACTGAAACATTGTATTCTTTTGATCAAAAAATGAATCTGAGCCATCCTTTGGCTAAGAGATGTGCCTACAGGGTATACCCTAAGCTAGTACTCCAATGTGTTTTCATCCAGGACAACAAAAAATCCATACCCACCCTTCTACAAAGGAATTTTCCTACTAGGGAATGACCAGATAGATAGAGAACTTGGTTCAACATAATGTCCCCCCCACCACTAAAGCAACCTCCCCTCCACAACTTTTAATTACCTTACATTTTTTTCTTTTTCTTTTGGGTCCTTCCTCTTCCTTTCACTAACCTCACTGCAAGTGATCAATACTAATCCTTGACCCCAAAAAAACAAAACCATCAATGTCAATGAGGGTATCAAACTGGAATGTTACTATATTTTTGACCAAATTGGTAGAGCATACTTCTAGGGTGATAGAGGTTGCATTGAAAACATCACTTATCGAATCAATTGCTTGCAATAAACCAAGATTTGAACACTGAGGTACACCTACAAATGTGGAAAGAGATATAGAGACCTTATAATTGTCCCTAGTATGACGAAATTATGTAGAGGTACCAACAACATCGACCTCTTCCATGCCACATATTTGAAGCTCAGAAAGAACTTTTGGCACCTTTTCTTAGGTTAGGTGAGGATGCCTCATCAACACCCAATGACCATGACAACCTCTTCACCCGAGATATAACACTTGGCAGAGAATAGAGTATATGGTCTTCAGAGATATAACCTCTTCATCCATCCTATCTAGCAATGAACCGTCCCGTCCACCTCCTTCCTTGCATAAATTTCAATTACTTTATATATATACATACATAGAAAAAGTTTATATAAAATTATTTTAATGAAGGTGGATATTGAAATATTTTATTTATGGCCATTGATTTTTTTTTTTTGTTATTAATATATATATATTAAATAGCACGCATCAACTCCATGTTGAGAATAAGGAATTACACATCTTCCTCATACTAGGCTATAAAAAGCACGTTCCGACACAATAAGTATGTGTTTACTTTCAATTGCTCTTAACACACACACACACACACACACAAAGTTGATATTGAAATATTTTACTTGTAACGTGTCGACTATAATCCCCAGTTTAATTAATGCTTAATATAGATATAATGTGTGGCTACGACCAAAGCGATGTATATGAAAATGCATTTTTAAATGTTAATAATAAAATGTGATGCTAGCTGCTAAGGGGATATGGAAAAAGATGGGGGATGAATTAATTCACAAGAGAGGGAAGGGTCTAAGAGAATGTCTAAGAGAGGGGTCCAAGGGATAATTACCCATGTCTACTAATTCCACCCACATTCCTAAATTTTATTACCATTATGTATTAAAATATATTTTTCGATTGAGTGTCCCCAAAGCCAATCATTGAATGCACGTAAGAGGGTGGGTGTGATAAGTCACATCCTAGAGTTATTGGGAGCATGGGGGATGAGTACAATCACCTTGGGGAAGTGTGTGAGTCAAACAAATAAGCCGAAGAGAAAAAATTCATATGGGCAGCTACAACTATTTTAGAGAGTCAAGTTTTTGGCATGAACAACAAGTAGAGAGAAAAAACAATAGCTTGGATTTGGAGCAACCATGAAGGGAGAATTATAGAGCATGATGGAGCGTTTTTGGATGGTTTTGGAGTTAAAGACCAAAGATCCTAGTTGCCATGCTTGTAGAGTGAACTCTTGTGTGAATTGCAATGTAACAACAAGTGTTTGTTGCTATTTTTGTTGGTATTTTTCCTAGTAGTGAGTTCCCTTGAGTTCCCAATAGAGATATTTCTAGTTACCTATTCTAGAGAGATTCCGGTAAACGAATGGGATTCCTAAGGGATTGAGTTTAGTGAAGGGGTACATTCCTTGAGTTGGGCATGTCGAGAAGAAGAGAGTTGGTGAAAAATCAGGATAGTTGTAAGAGACTACTAGTGAGTTGTGGGTTTTCTGAGTTGTGAGTGGACATAGAGAGACCTCCCTCTTTTGTGGATTACTAACCCCATCTCGAGCGTTGATTGTTGTTGAGATTTGGAACAACAAGTCTATGGTTGGGTAGAACGTTTGTCCCAAGTAGTTGGTTGCACAACTGAATTAAACGATAAGTGTTTTATCTGTTGCTGTGTTATTTTATGTGTTTAAATGGTGTACATGAACTCTATGTATAAAATTGATTTATATGTTGTTGTATTTGCGTTTAATGGTTGTATTTCATGTTCATTTTAGCATGTTGTAGATGCATCAATTTAATAGTAATAGACAATAGTTAAATTTGGTTGTAATTCATAGCTAGAAGCTACATGAAATTAGTTAGTTGTAGAATTAATTTTTATGAGTATTCCACACATAATGGTCCTCAACTGGGCTAGTGGACGTTATATTATGGTATTAGAGCTTCTGGTTCAAAGACTAGGCTTGTATGGGTTGATACATGTGCAAATTGGGAAAATTCGTCGTTACAGATTTCTGTCTGTACAAATTTGGGGAAAAATGATGAAAAATTAGATAGAAATCCCCAAATTCGTGAGAAAAAATCTTGTTTAAAGAACTCAAAACTGTCTAGGGGATTTAAAGGAGTTAATCTGTAGATTTATAGATCTAAATTCGACTTCGAAGGTCAAATTTTGTGTTTATTGGTCACTATAGAATTTCGATAGAGTTGGTGAATAAACGGTTGAGATTGCGTTCGATCATGAGATTGATGGCCTAAATTCATTTTGATAAATTTAAAAATTTGTTAGGATTTTAGAGGTTGCCAAGATCTAGTAGATCAATAGTAAGGATTCATTTTTGGATGTTTGGAAAATGGATCAAACTGACAGTCAAGATACATTTTGGCTATTTCAAAAATGGATCAAATCAATGGTTAAGATCAATTTGAATGATCGATTGACGACCTAGATTCATCCTAGTTTTGGTTGAAAATTTCTAAGTGTTGGAGTTGGCCAAGAGAAATTGTTGATCACCGATGTTGGGGTCAGCCAAATTGGAAAAGTGTTTTAGTTGCCAACAAAAATCATCAACGACTGATGGTCGGTGTTATCACATAAGGTTGTTAAGGGCCATAGGTGTGTGTCGATATACCCGAGTCTATAAATTTTTTCCTTGTCTCTCCCTTTTTCTTAGGCCATGTCTTAAAATTTGTCCCTTTCGACTGTTAAAATCAGTGTGTGTTTGCACCTTTTTCGTTTGAGCACCCTGTTTCCCCTTGATGTCTTACCTGAAGGAAGTCTCGGCCGTAAACCTCTCTATTTTTCTCAAGGATGAACACCCATCTCCTTTGTTTCTATTGTTGTTCTCTCTGTCCTCCCCAGTCCACAACAAATTGTCCAAATCCTTGATCGTGCAGGCCACAACCAAGAACACAAAGCACAACTTTCTTAACAATCTGTTTTGGGATTGAGGCATAAGCAGAAGGAAGTTTTAATCTTTCAACAAAGGAAATTCTAGGAACAATCCATATCAATGGCTCACGGGCGTTCGGGAGTGAAAACTTGCACGAAGTATAGTGCCAGAGAAAAAGGCCCTGAAGTGAATATGAACTGTTGATCTCAAAGGGGACAGGTGGCAATAGATCCAAGCCTTTGGGGAAATGAGCTTCGAAAGATTTGAAATGAGAAGTGCTTAGAAATACTGAAGGTATGGATCCTGAAGACCCGAAGCACCGAAGTCCCGAAGTTCCCAAAGTGCCCGAAGTCCCAAAGTGTCGAAGCGTCGAATTCCTGAAGCCATAAGTGTCGAAGGCCCGAAGTGAATCTAAACCATCCATCAGCGGGGCCACGTGTCATAAAATCCATAGCTATGGGTAAAAGAAGTTGAAGGAAGAGGAGGTTTGAGATTTGATTTTCCCACAGTGCGGAGACCCGAAAAATTCTCGATCGTTCGATTCAAGAGGACGCGCATCAATAGATTGAAAGCTCCAGGTAAAAGTAGTTGAAGGTAAGTGAGATTTGAGTTTTGATTTTCCCGGAGCCCGGAGACCCGAAGTGGATCTCGACCATCCAAATCCAAGAGCCATGCATCATCAAATCCCTAGCTCTAGAGGATTTACTTAGGGAAAATAAAATTTGAAGTTTGAAACGTCCGAATCCTGAGTCGCGAAGAAGATCTCGGTCATCGATTCGAAAAGGGAAGATCTGATCCATTGATCTGAGGGAATATTTGAGCCACTGATCATAAATACTCGCCTAATATCATAAGATCAATGACCATAATCCATTGCGAGGATGTAACGTGCTCGGGTGATAGTTTTCTTGAGTGGTCCTGCAATTGAAACCATGGTTTGGAAAAAGTAATATGTGGCAAAAGGTGGTGGATTGTGGGCTCAAAAGCAGTGTGAACCAAAACCACCTTTGGGCGTCCCTGCAATCACGTGTTTATATAGCGTCCTATATGAGAGCGGCGTGTGGCCACCCCTTGGGCATTAAGCCATGTTTCAATCCCGAGAAAAGGCATTTAATAAAAATGGAGCTGGTGGTTGAAACCTCAACGCACTCGGTAATTAGAAAGTATGGAGGAGTCGGCCATGGAAAACAGAGTTGTCAACCCGAGGTACCCCCATGGATGGATTTTCTTGTAGACCCATGCCGATATGAGCTCGTGTATGACATAGGGATACATGCACAGTCTGACAGAATACTACTCAGATGAAATTCTTTGAATGTAGTGATCAGATCACACTCATAGTCGAGGACAATTATGAGTATAAAGAAGTAGTTTTGATATTTTGTTAAGGTTGTTAATTGGTTGAGCAGAGCTCCCTATTTTGTAATGTTTTGAAGCCAGAACTGTTCTCTGGTTATGTATAAGATTTGAGACTTTCAGATTAATAGAAGTCAACCTCTTTTCATCTCTTTGTAAAAACTGTGCTAAAACACTCAAGCATGGAGGATCTAGTCGAGGGTTGGTATGTTGTTGTAATGTAGGTTTGATTACAGCGGTATCGTGACAAATTTTAGTCATCTTCCTTGTGATATTTTTCCCTCTTACACTGAATGGATCGAGCATGGAGGATCCAGGCGATTTTCTATAGATGCATGGTGATGTAGGTTTGATCATTGTGTTGTTGTGACTGTGTTGTTTGGACATATTTCAGTGTCTGAAGCTTGAGCTTAAGAGAGATCTTGAGTCTGAGTTTTTCTTCTCCAAGATTCTTGAAGGCCTGATTCCCATAGCAGTCTTGTCCACCTTTCTTACTAAGTCTTCCCTCTACTCACACTTAAACTCAATTCACTGACTGAAGTTAGTTGTGGCCCTCACTTCCCTGTGCATTTCTTGTCCAGTTCTGTGTCGAACATCATTCATATATTGAGTTTTTTCCATTGACCTCCACTCATATAAAACCAACATCCACCAAAAACTATGATGGGTATTGGGATCATCGTTCCACAATTTGAGGGTGACTATCAATGCTAACATTCATGGCGTCGTTTCCAAGGAATGAATTGAAGACGTTTCCCTGGGTAGAATGACAATGAGCTTCTGATTCTGAAGGTGCATCAGATATAAGAACCATTGAAGATTGCATTTGCACCTGGTGAATCCACTGTATAGACTCCATTGTTTCAGTGTGACTACCTCTGGATACACTTGGAGCCCCTTGGGACACAACGATCATATCTGGTCTTTGACGGTGAACAAATACCATACACACTCATTCTGCATATCATTAACCTGGCGACTCCATGATTAAAGGATCGATTGGTGACTCCACTAGTTCAAAATGGAAAGAATCCTGGCTCAAAGGTTTACTCCTTTTAATTTTTCTATTGTTCCTGGTTTTCCTAATGTTGTCCCTACTCCAAATGAATGGGGAGATTATTTGCCCATATTTAGAGAGAGTAAAAAGGACAACCCTGCTCAACATATCCATGAGTTTCATGAAATCATGCATCAGTGAGAGATACATCATGAAGATGTATTAATGAATATGTTCATGTTCTCATTAGCAGGAGATGCTCGTCAGTGGTATCACTCCTTACCCCCTTCAAACATCTCCTCCCTGGGATAATTTCATGCAGATTTCAATAGACATTGTCCAAATTTTTATTCCTTTGAGTTTATTTGTCATAATTGTTGTGAGGAATATGAAGACAGTGATCAAGATACAGATGGTTCTAATGAAAGTTGTAAGGATGAAGACCATGAGGAGTAAGAATATGCTTTGGGTGAGTTGATGGAAATTGTAAAATCTCTCTCTGCCAAAATAGAAAGGTTGGAATCTGAACAAAGCGTAGAGGATTCTCCAGTCCTTGAGACATGTTCTTGAGCCCTACGGATGGTGATAGTATTGAATATTTCATAACTGTAGAGGCCTTACTTTCTTCTCCTGATGTTCCTGCTATATCAGATTTAAATGAAGAAATAATGGTGTATTCGGATGAAGAGAAGCAATGCCCTACATCACATTTTGATGACTCAGGGAGTAGCCAGCCTGTGTATGACAACTATGAATAAGTTTTTGAGCTAGATTTGCAATATTCCCAAGAAAATACTATAGATTCTTATTGTTTGTTCACTAATGAAAAATATTGTGAGGAAATCATCCATCCTGGACCTGCAGAAGAGACCAAGCAACAGTTTGAAGAGCAGATCTTTCCCGCAGTTCTTGTTTATGAGGATTATGAATCTGAACCTTGGGAGAGCTATGAAGAAGAAGAGGAGTAGTTGAAGGTGCAGTTTATAGCATGCTTAGAACCTATTAGCAAGAAACCATTGTCTGGGATCAGTCAGTCTGCATCAACCTTTCACCTGCCTGCACTTGCTAGAGACATTTAGCCTGGTGTGAACAGATGCAAAACAGAGCATGTTTTCTATCACCAACCCAATGGATTTTGCCACTCATTCTATGAACCTATAAGGGAGTACATGGAGTTGAATTTCCTTCATGTCTTGGAGCTGCTCAACTTTATCCTGATTTCAGCGCTAGGAGGAGAGCTGAAAAGAGTAATCCTTTTGTTGTCACAATTGCATTGTTTTTATTTGATCAGTGACAGATTAAACGAGTTTTCAGTTAGGAGGTTACTTGATTAACTCTAGTGGAAGTCCACTTTCACCTAGCAGTTTGTAAAAATTAGTTAGTATAGGATTGTACATAAATAAGCTCCTTCTGGAGCCCATGTGTTTGTTTTCATTTTTAGTAGAGTAGTGTGTACATATTTCCATGTTTTCTTCAACGAAAGTTTTGAGCTCGACTCCATAACCCAACAACTAAGGCACTGTAACTACTTGTTATTGGCAGCTCGAAGGGAACATGCCATCCCTTGTGGAGCCAAATGTTATCACATAAGGTTTTCAAGGGCCATAGGTGTGTGTCTATATACCCGAGTCTATAAACTTTTTCCTTGTCTCTCTCTTTTTCGTAGGCCAGGTCTTGAAATTTGTCCCTTTCGACTGTTAAAATCGCTGTCTGTTTGCACCTTTTTTGTTTGAGCGCCCTGTTTCCCCATGATGTCTTACCTGAAGGAAGTCTCGGCCCTAAACCTCTCTATTTTTCTGTAAGAATGAACACCCATATCCTTTGTTTCTGTTGTTGTTCTCTCTATTCTCCCCAGCCCACAACAAATTGTCCAAATCCTTGATCGTGCATGTCGTAGCTAAGAACACAAAGCGAAGCTTTCTTAATAATCTATTTTGGGATTGAGGCATAACCAGAAGGCAGTTTTAATCTTTCAGTGGTGGAAAATCCATAAACAATTCAGATCAGTGGCTCATGGGTGTTCGAGAGTGAAAACTTGCATGAAGTATAGTGCCAGAGAAAAAGGCCCCGAAGTGAATATGAACCGTTGATATCAAAGGGGACGGGTGGCAGTAGATCCAAGCCTTTGGGGAAATGAGCTTCAAAATATTTGAAATGACAAGGGCTTAGAAATCCCAAAGGGTCTAAGCCCGAAGACCCGAAGCACCAAAGTCCCAAAGCGCCAAAGTACCGAAGTGCCAAAGCGTCGAATTCCCGAAGCCAGAAGTGAATCTGGACCATCCATTGGAGGGGTCATGCGTCAGTAGATCCATAGCTCTGGGTAAAAGAAGTTGAAGGCAAAGGACGTTTGAGATTTTATTTTCCTGGAGTCCAGAGACCCGAAGTAATTCTCGGTCGTTTGATTCAAGAGGACGTGGATCGACATATTGATAGTTCCAGGTAAACGTAGCTGAAGGTAAGCGATATTTGAGTTTTGATTTTCCTGGAGCTTGGAGACCCAAAGTGGATGTCGGCCATCCAAAATCTAGGAGCCAAGCGTCATCATATCCCTAGCTTCGAAGGATTTTCTTAGGGCAAATAAAATTTGAAGTTTGAAAATTCCGAAACCTGAATCGCGAAGCAGATCTTGATCGTCGATTCGAAAAGGGAAGATTTGATCCATTGATGTGAAGAGGGAAGATTTGAGCCACTGATCATAAATCCTCACCCAAGATCATAAGATTGACAGCAATAGTCCATTGTGGGGATGTGATGTGCTCGAGCGATAATTTTCTTGAGCGGTCCTGCAATTGAAACCACAGTTTGGAAAAAGTAATACGTGGAAAAAGATGGTGGATTGTGGGCTCAAAAGCAGTGTGAACCCAAACCATCTTTGAGTGGCCCCACAATCACGTGTTTATATATCATCTTATCTAAGAGAGACGTGTGGCCGCCCCCTAGGTATTAAGCCACGCTTCAATCCCAAGAAAAGGTGGTTAATAAAAATGGAGCTTGTGGTTGAAACCTCAACTCACTCAATAATTAGAAAGTATGGAGGAGATGACCATGGAAAATAGATTTGTCATCCTGAGGTACCCTCGTGGACGAATTTTCCTACAGAAACATGCTGATATGAGCTCACGTCTGACAGAGGGATACATGCATAGTATGACAAAAGACTGCTCAGATGAAATGATTTGGATGTAGTGATCAGATCACACTCCTGATAGTTGGGGACGGTTCTGAGTATAAAGAAGTGGTTTTGATATTTTGTTAAGGTCGTCAACTGGTTGATAAGAGATCCCTATTTTGTAATTGTTTGAAGCCATAACTGTTCTCTGGTTATGTATAAGATTTGAGAATTTCAGATTAATAGAAGTCAACCTCTTTTCATCTCTTTGTAAAAACTGTTGTAAAACACTCGAGCATGGAGGATCCAGTCGAGGGTTGTTATGTTGTTGTAATGTAGGTTTGATTGTAGTGGTATCGTGACCAGTTTTAGTCTGCTTCCTTGTTATCGTTTTCCCTCTTACACTAAATGGCTCAGACATGGAGGATCCAGTCGAGTTGTTGTATCTACATGGTGATGTAGGTTTGATTATTGTGTTGTTGTGACCATGTTATTTGGACATATTTAAGTGTCTGAAATTTGAGCTTAAGAGAAATTCAAGAAGCATGAGAAGGCACCATCATTATCCAAGGAAATCCACCATAAGAAATCATTCAAGTTTAGGGCCAGGGAGAAACCAAAGTGTGTGTCATGTTAGGAGGAAAAGGAGAAGGCCCGAGGTAAACATCTTTTAAGGTGAAGTCAAGAAAATCAAGCCACTGAATTTCAATGGTGAGCACGGGAAAGGAGAAGAGGTTGAGGCATGACTGTTGGAAATGAATAAATATTTCTGGTTGCATGATTACCCCTCAAGGGTAAAATCCATAATTGAAACCTAACACTTGCAAGGAAAGGAAACCATGTGGTGGGATTGGCTTAAGAAAGACCAAGAACTTAATGAGAAGATGATCTCATGGAGGAAGTTCAAAGGATATTTCCAAGAGAAATATTTGTTTGAGCATTATTGTGAAACAAAAATGAAAGATTTCTTTGAACTCAAGTTGGGAAGCATGACAATGGACGAATATGAGAATTTATTTGAATTTATGAAGTATGTTGACTTTATAAAGGATGAGAATGTAAAAATACAAAGGTTTCTAAGTGGTTTACCCTCATTCTACAGTGACAAGATACAATATGATAACCATAAGACTTTGGAGGAGGCCATAAGGAGAGAAAACAATCTTTATAAGCAAAGCAGAGGAAGGTCAGTTTTCCAAAAATCTTGGAATGACAAGATGAAGGGTAAAAGGATCAAAGGAAGAAAGGTGTTAAGCCACTCTTTTTCAAGAAGAACTCCCAAGCCAATTAACAAGGTCAGTCAGCCCAAAAGGAGCACAAGACTGTATATTCATTTGGGAAAAGGTCAAGGAATCAACCTGCATAGTGTTGGTTGTGTGAGGGAAATCATTGATATAGGGAATGCCCTCACAAAGGAGAAAGAATGAGGAATTTCCACAACATTCAGGAAACTGAAACAATGGAAGACATGGGAGGAAACATGCCAAGGATTTATGCAGGCTTGGATAACAAGAAATCATAGTATCAATCTCCCATGATTGAATAAGAAGGTAATATTGATAACCAACCCATAGCAATTTTAATTGATTATGGAGCTAGCCATAGTTACATAAACTCTAACATTGTTGAAATATTTCACTTGCAAAGGAGTAAGCATAATAAATCTTGGTTAGTTCAATTATCCATAGGGGCTAAGAGGAAGATCAATGATCTAGTTAAATATTGTCTAATAGACATGAATGGACTCAAGAAAAAGGTAGATGTGAACATCATTCCATTAGGTTCATATGATTGTCTAACTGGCATGAATTGGTTAAAAAACACCATGTTGTCCTAGACTGTTACAATAAGACAATCAAATGTCTTGATGAAGAAGGGAAACAAGGAAATATTCAAGGCATTCCAAGAGATGTAGCTATTAGAGAGATTTCAACTATGCATTTGAAAAAGAGTTTCAGACATTGATTTTGAATATTTTTTTGGAGAAATCCCATGATTTTTACCAAAGAGAGACATTGATTTCTCTATTGATTTGGAGTTAGGAGCTACCCCAATGTATAAGACACCATATTGAATGGGCACACCAGAGTTGAAGGAGTTGTAGCTGCAGCTTGAAGGGATTTTAAAAAAGGGGTATATACGTCCAAGTGTGTCACTGTGGGGAGCCCCAATTCTTTTTGTGAATAATAAAGATGGAACCTTAAGGTTGTGTATTGATTTCAGACAACTGAATAAGGTCACCATAAAGAACAAATATTCGTTTCCAAGGATTGATGATTTATTTGATCATTCGAATGGTGCAAGAATATTTTCAAATATTGACTTGTGATGAACCTATCATCAAGTGAGGATAAAGTAAGAAGATATCAACAAGAAAACATTCATGGTACGAGCATTATGAATTCATGGTAGTACCATTTGGACTATCAAATTCCCAAGTTGTTTTCATGTGCCTGATGAATGGCGTGTTCAGGGAGTATCTGGACAAGTTTATGATTGTGTTCCTAGATGATATACTCATCTATTCTAAGTCATAAGAGGAACATGAGAAACATTTAAGAATGGTGTTGCAAGTCTTAAGAGAGAATAAGTTGTATGCTAAGCTAAGTAAGTGCATCTTTTATCAAAATAAGATTCAATACTTGGGGAATATAGTTTCAATAGATGTGATAACAATGGATCTTGAGAAGATAAAGGACATTAGAGGATGGATAATGCCAAAGAATGTGATAGAGGTCATATCATTCATGGGTCTTGCTGATTATTACCGAATATTTATAAGAGGTTTCTCAAATATTGCAAGCCCAATCACGTCCTTGGAAAAGAAGGGAATGCAATTTGAATGGACTTCCAAGTGTGAAGAAATATCTCAACAACTAAAAGACATTTTGACAAGTGCTCTAATCTTGAATATTTTAGATCCAGATGAATATTTTGGTGCATGCACTGATGCATGAAAGGAAGGGAAAGGAAGGGATCGGTGAAGTCCTCATCCAAGAAGATCATGTGGTATGCTATGAGTCCAAAAACTTAAAAGAGCATGAGAAGAATTATGCTACACTAACTTGAAATTAGAAACCATTGTACATGCATTAAAATGTGGAGACATCACCTTATGAGGAAATATTTGAGCTAAGGACAAACCATTGTGGTATGAAACATTTGTTTGGAAAAACCACATTAAATGCTAGACAAACTAGATGGCTTGAATTTCTTAGTGAGTATGAATTTGAAATTAAGTGTGCATCAAGGGAAAATAAAATCAAGTGGCTGATGCACTTAGAAAGAGAGCTCATGAGAAGCATATTGCAACCATTACATGTCGAAGAATGATCTGAAAGATACATTATCGCAACAACAAATTCATATCAACATAATTTGAAAATAAAAGAAAAATTACAACAAGGTAATTTTCAACATAAATTTAATTCTTATGAGCTGAAAGAATATGGGATTATCATGTACAAGGAAAACGTATATGTGTTGAATTCCAATGAGATGAAAAATGCAATGTTGAGAGAAATGCACAATGTGCCATATGTTGGCCACCCAGGATATCAAAAGACAATTACAACTATCCTAATACAATACTTTTGGCCCATAATGAAGAAAGAAGTGGCTAATTATATATCCATATGTCTACAGTGTCAGAAAGTGAAGACTGAACATAGGCATCCAGCTAGGTTTTTGTAGTGATTTCCCATTCCAAAGTGGAAGTAGTTACATTTGATTTTATTACAAAGCTACCCAGAACAATGAAGCAACATGATTCCATCATGTTGGTGGTGGATAAATTAACTAAGGCAATACATTTTATTCTAGTGAAGACAACACACAGAAAAACAAATATTGCATAAATCTACATGAAAATTTTTGTCATGCTACATGGGGTGCCTAAGAAAATAGTTTTAGACAAAGATTTGAAATTCACTTCCAGATTTTGGAAAGGTTTGTTCAAAGGATTTGGGAAAAATATAAATATCAGTATAATATATCACCCAGATTCAGATGGGAAAACAGAGAGGACTAACACAATAATTGAGGACATGCTCAAAATGTATGTGATGGACAAACCATCAAAGTGGGAAGATTATATTCATTTGGTTGAATTTTCCTACAATAATGGGTATCATACCTCCTTAAAAATGATTCCATTTGAAGTATTGTATGGTATAAAGTCTAACACACTAGTGAGTTGGGATAATCCGATAGACATATTTGTCATTGGGCAAGATTTATTGAAGGAAATGGAAGAGCAAATGACAAGTATCAAGAAAAATTTAAAGGCCACCCAAGATAGGTAGAAAATTTATGCAGAAAAGAATAGAGTGTTTAGAAATTTTAAAGTGGGAGAACATGTGTTCTTAAAAGTGAAGGATAAAAGAAGTTCGTTAAGATTAGGAAGTTTCCCAAAGTGGAAACAAGATATTGTGGACCTTTTGAAATCTTAGGAAAGATAGAGCCAATTGCATACATGTTAGCATTTCCTACGTCCATGAGAGTGTATAATGTATTTCATGTGTCATTATTAAAGAAATATGTTCCTGACCCTAAACATAATTGATTGGAATGTGATCTAGGTGGAGCATGAAGGGGATTTTTAGGTGGAAATAGTACATATTGATACAAGAGAATCCTTGGGCTTGAAAAATCCACATCATCCAAAAAAAATATTTCTATTCTGCAAATTAGGCAATAAGTCGAATAAGCACTGTGTTAGTGGTCCATTTTATTTATTCAATTTGATATGAATTCGAACTGTTTTTACTCATGAAACTACTCTTATGTATGTTGAAAATTGTGCTAAAACTCATGCTGAAACACATGCTGAAACTCTTGTAGAATATGGATTTCATTGAAAAAATGAAATTCCTCCTAGGATAACGTTGTTACAACGCTTGCTGACTTTCCATGCTGACATTAAAATGTGTTTAGTCTCAATCATGGTTAGTTCAAGGATTTGGTTCCCAAAAGGAAGATCGTTAACGTCAAGAAGGAGGCGAGCTGCCAAGGCAATTTTGGTAATTGTCCATTCTTGGAAATGGAAGGCGAATTGATTCATAGATGAAGGGAGGAGTTTAAAGAGGCATGAACCTGATGGAGAAAGGGTTTGGCTCAGGACAGAGGAAAGGTTGATTCATCACAAAATAATGGATTAGTTAACAGTAAATATAGAGATCGTGAAGAACACATTGAAGAAGCAGATCTCATGAATGAACTGTGTGACAAGAAGGTTGGAACATAGTCTCAATGCACTGATTCAGAAGAAATCCTCTCTTGACGATTTCACTTCTGTAACAATAGTGCATATTAATAGAACTTCATATTGTCTAACGATTCCATCAATATGTTATGTAACCTTGTTATTTTGTTTTGAATCAATAAAATCATAGTTGCATTCCACTGGTGTTCAATATTAAGTTTGTTAAAGGCTCTCCTTAATGTTTTGGAAATAGTATTTTTGTTTTTCTTTTTCCCTGTGTATTATGTAGCAGGGTGCATGTAGTAACTGTTTGTGTGTTCAACTCAACTCTCCCTGCATCAGGTTGTATCAAAGCTTATTTTTTCTCTAGGATAAGTGTGTGAGTGTTTTTGTAATGGGTAGTGAATACCTTGATTATGGTGGTGTTTCAGCCAAAGTGTTGAAGAACAAGTACATGTATGAACGTATGGATTGAGGATGTGGATGGTAGTTAGGATTCTAACTACCAAGAGACTTGGAAGAATTCCACCCAGAATGAGAGGAGAAACATGTGGAGGTGAAATAAATCAAGAACTTGAAGAGTTACGAAGAAGAATAAAATAATTAGAACACAAAAGAGATGGATATGCTAAGACAGATTCTGACTTTGAAGCTGAGAGTGAGATTGAAAAAAATACTGAGGATGTAGACCCTACAGAGCGTTTGATATCCTATCTAAGTAATAGATGTAGTGATAAGGTCGAGGTTCTGTGCTATGATGGAAGCTTGAAGGCTGAAACTTTTATATACTGGATAAGAGAGCTTGAGTGGTATTTTGAATATGAGAATGTTCATGATCCAAAATGGGTTCAATTTGCTATCAAAAATTTGAAAGGGAATGCTTCCCTTTGGTGGGACATGTTGCAGAAAGATAGAGTTGATGATAGGTAGGAAAAGATCAAGACTTGGAAGAAGATGGTGAGTAATATTAAAGAAATGTTCTTTCTCGTGGATTACTAGTAGAATCTGTGTAGACAAGTCCATAATCTGAGGCAAAAAGATACTTTTGTGCATGAGTACACTAAAGATTTCTTCAGGCTATCACTTAGATCAGGCATTAAGAATACAGAGTATCAACATATGGATAGATACGTGAATGTACTGAAGTATACAATCCAGGATGAGATGAGTATGCATTATTTTCATACTGTGGATGAATCGTATCAAATCTCCCTGAAGGTGGAGGAGAAAGTTGACGGGAAAACACAACAAAAGTTAAGGGGAAGAGGTCCACGAGGAAGATCTAGAGAAAACACTACTAAAGAAAATGACAAAGAACAGGAGTCAAAAAGTAGTAAAAGTACCATAGGAAATGGAGCTGGTAGAGGCATCGGATTTAGAAGAGGAAAGGGAAAGTTTGTAGTTACTTGTTATAGATGTGGATTTGAAGGTCACAAAGCCTTAGGATGTCCAAAAAGTCAAGGTTCCAGTAAAAGAGGTGATGCTAGAATGAAGGTTACCATGGAAGGTGATGCATCGGTGGTTGGAGAAGATGTGGTTGTGATTCCACATGAACAAGGTGAGAACTTGTTGTTTCGAAATTTTTTACTTAAACCAGAACATAAGTTAATAGAATAACCTGAATAGAGGAAAAGAGTGTTTAAGACCAGATGCAAAGTTGAAGGAAAATGTTGTAACTTGATTATTGATGAAGGAAGTACAAAAAACTCAATTTTTACTGAGGTCAAGAGGAAACTAAATTTGAAATGTGAACCGCATCCTAATCCTTATTGAGTTTCATGGTTGTAGAAAGGTCAGTATGTGACTGTAAATGAACAATGTTTTTTAAAATTATAGATTGGGGATTTTAAAGAGCAAGTGTTATGTGACATAGTAGAGATGGATGTGTGCCATATTCTACTTGGAAGACCGTGGATGTTTGACCAGAAGGTGTTCCATGATGGCATGGAAAATTCATATGAATTTGTTCAAAATGGACAATGTTATAAGTTGACACCAATGCGTGAAGATGGTGGGAGTAACAATAGTAGTTGCAACAAAGACGTGAACAACAATAACAACCGCCTTAGGTTGTGTTAAACCAAGGATTTTTTGAAGGAGAAGAAACAAAGAAAATATTGTTTAGTTGTAGTGCCAACGAAGGTTCAAGAGGATGAAAAGGGGAGTTTTGTACCAATAGAAATCCAAAGCATGTTGGAAGACTTTAAATAAATTGTTGCAGAGGAATTACTCATAGGGTTACCTCCTTTGCATAGTATATCACATCAAATTGGATTTATTCTAGGATCAAGTTTAACAAATAAAGCGCCTTATCAAATGACTCCATCAGAGAGTGAAGAAGTGAATCGACAAGTGCATGAATTGCTTGACTGAGGGTTGATTAGTGAGAGATTGAGCCCTTGCGCAATACCAATAGTATTGACACCCAAGAAAATAGGGGAATGGCGAATGTGTATTGATTCTCGTGCTATAAACAAAATCACTATCAAGTATTGATTTCCATTGCCCATAATGGATGACCTTATCAATTGTGTCTGTGGTTCAAAATATTTTACTAAAATTGATTTGAAGAGAGGATATCACCAGATTCAAATTAGAGAAGGTGATGAATGGAAAACTATATTCAAGATGAAATATTGACTGTTTGAATGGTTAGTGATGCCATTCGGCTTAACGAATGCATCCAACACGTTCATGAGATTGATGAATGAATTCTTGAATCCATTTTTGGGTAAGTTTGTGGTTGTATATTTGGATGATATAATGATTTTTATCAAAGTAGAACATATCATGTTGATCATGTGAGGGAAGTAATACAATGCTTGAAGGAAGATAAATTATTGATAAACTTGAAGAAGTGTACATTTATGCAACAAGAATTGGTGTACCTGGGTTTCATGGTTTCAAAATAAGGAATTAAAATGGATCCTGAGAAAGCGAAGGCTATTATCGAATAGAAAAACCAAGATGCACATTCGATGTGAGGAGCTTCCATGGATTGGCAGGATTCTACCAGAAATTCATTAGGAACTTTAGACAAATATGTGCACCTCTTACATAATGTATGAAGAAGGGAGTTCTTAGCACTAGAAATTGTTCTTATACTGCTTTAAGAACAAGCCTAATACCCATCAGGATTTGAAAAATTAAATCAATTTAAATTGGGTGGATCAACAAGAAAGAACAATAAATAGGGCAACAGTCTGACTGTAGATCAATGATCTACCATTGGGCATGGAGTCAAAACCACTCTGCATATTGAAGGAAATAAAGCTAAATATCAGGTTAAGAGCTTATATGATTATGATTAGAAGAAATAAAAGTGAACAAAATAAGAATGTCTACTAAACAAAGATCCTCTCTGCAGAATAGATTGAAAAATGCTTGAACAAAAAGAATGATTAACATTCCATCTACAACAGATCCTTTGTTGCTCAGGGATACATTAATCAAAGGCATAATTTGATCCTCAAAACCTATAATATATTAAATCAAGAAGATAACAAAATAAATGGTAAAACAATGAAGAAAATCTGATAAACAACTCTCATGAATCTTTAATGGCAGAAATGCTAATTACAATAGGCCCTCAGGCTTACAAATGAGCAACTAAACTGCTCCTCCAACTCTTGGATCATGAATACAAACCTTTCCTTATCCAAATCCACTTCATATATAGTGAATTATCTCTCTCTACTCTAAGGAGGTCGAAACCAAGGAGCTACATAGGATCCTCCTCCATTTAGGAGTCCGTTACAAAATATTCCAACAAAAACATAACAAATTCCTATTTTTTTGGATCTTGTCTATTGTGATAAATTCCTTTTGAAATAGGTCATGATGCTTGATATGGTGATAGAAAACATGTCCCTAATGTCCAACTACCTCCTAGGAAAACATTTGAACCCCTTCATATAGGTGGAATCCCTCCTACAACTCAGATTTATCAAACTGTTAGAGTTCCCAATGCCTTTGACATCATGCGTTGCGAACTTTCCTTTAGGCGATGATTTTGAATTTTATCCCAAACTACAAACTGAGTCAGGTTGAATTTTGTTATCAATTCAATGGTAATATGGTGCTTCTCCACACCAAATTTTAGAAGAACCCATATCGAAATTAAAAAGTTATAATCAAACATGACTTTGTTGTGTACTAATTGCTACAACTTCTGGTATGTTTGAATTTAGGTTGGTGCTTTGTGAACCCGAGATGGACTTAGAGGGAGGCATACAATATTGAACAATATTCTACATCCATTTCGTAGTGCCAGGCAACAACGCCAATTTTCAAATTCCAGTAGCGCTCTTCAAGGAAACTTTTATAGTTTATTTCTTTTCATAATATTTGAAAATCGTATTGAATGAAAGCATTGAAGACAATGAAATCTGCCCTTAGACCTTTCCAAAGTGAAATGATGAGAGATTAGTGCAATGAGTTAATTCTTATTGCGCTATGAAATGTTTTAGGTGAGTTGGTAGCAAATCAATCTGACCTCTGACTTAACCTCTAAACGGTTGGAAAATGGCATAATGGAAACTTGTGCACACCTTTGAGACAAGACACATTCTGATGATGATTGTTTTTAGAACAAGAGTGTGACCCATGTGGACCCTTATTCTCCTCATGAATATAAATAATACCATGACACTAAGGCTCTAAACCAATAATAAAACAAGACGATGCTTGTGGAAAAATCAAAGAATTGAGTTATGACATGAAATATAACCCAAATCCTAAGACTTAAAAACCCTATGACACAAAACAATACAAAACCAAAGTGTTTTTACCCCTACACATCCTATGTTCTAACATCTGACTCCACAGGGGATGGAGACCTCCCTGTGAGGCTCCAAGAATATGTAGTTCTAGTGTCTTATCCATTGGGCCAGGAGTCCTTCACCTCCTTCCAAATTTATGCAACTTATTCTAAAACCAAAACATACTGATGCAGATCAAATGAAAACTGAATGTTGTACTCAAACTGAAAACCAAATACTGGCATGGAATGCTTATTTATGCACACTTCTACTCCTACTCCAATCAACTAAACTTCTTCTTGATCAAGTGTAATCAACTTTCCAATGGAGCCATAAAAGCATCTGACTGATGAAATGTAATCCTTGTTTGTAGCTAAGTAAGAAGACATGAAGAGGGTATATCATGAAAAACAAAAATTCCACAAAAAACATGTACTCACAACTACAAATTGATGAGATTCCAAAAATTGCAGCATTTGGGATCTATGGAAATGACGAATCCATCCAGGCTACTATTGGATCCTGAAACTTATAAAAAACCTCTCGCTGATCCAAGAAAGGTAATTGCATCATTGTTAGATATTCCGCCCTTTGATTTGTCTGCAAAACTCAAAATTGTTGTAGGATGATATCACTGTTGATCACATGTTGTTCAATATTTGTTGTAGATTGTGAATGCAGACTTGCTGATCTCTGATGATAGTTGTTGGAGTAATTTATTTTACCAATTATGCTCATCTAACTGATGTTATGCAAGGAAATATTCAACTTGTTCTTTATGAACGAACAAATATGGCATATTCCTTTTGGAACTACACCGCCTCTCCTGAGATCTTTTTGAATCGTGATTAAAATATTAAATCTTTGATATTCACAAATTAGTGGTTGTTCTTGGTCTTCAACATCACTGTTTCCATAGTGATGAAACAAAGGTGGACCATTAAGGGATATAACTTGAGAAATATGCTCATAAGATTTTTCAATGATGGGCTCATTGTATGATCCCGCAACAAAAGTATGCTAAAAAGACACTTTCTCTTCTTCATAAATATCAAATGGAGTTTGTTCAACTTCAAGCATGTCATAAAAAAGTTGATTTAAATAGTTGTTAACATGATCTACTATTTTTTGATCTTGAAAAATCTCTTCAACTATTTCATGATCAATTTTTTCTTGCACATGACTATCACTTATTTCAAGATCTAAAGATTCATTCTTTAAAAATTGTTGATATTGAACTTGCAGTATCAAAGATAAATGAAAGGGATCGAAAAACTGTAGATCGTGACCAAAATTTTCAAGCTCCTCTTTAATAGAAGAGTTTAAAATGTTTTCTTCACATACTAACTCTTCTTTAATTTATGTTTCAACAAGACCTTCATAAAGTTCATCATAAGCGGAAAATTCTACTGTCCTTTGAGCTCGAGATTCAGATTTTTCACAACAATATTCAAGAAGCATTTCATGTGGAAAGTACCTTTTACAGTGTTTGTTGAACGCAACATGGAAATATCTCAAGGAACATATGCTAGAAGCAGGAAGAGAAAAATATCATTCTCGTGCATCACCCTTTAAAGAGTACATGGACATTTTCATCAAAACATCCTCATGATGTATGTCTAGTTGATCCAAGCATTGATGAAATGTAATGAGATGTTGAGCAGGATTCCCCCCTTGTCTTCTTTGAAAGTAGGAAGGTAATACATCCATTCTGACGGTGGAGGCACTATATTTGGAAAACCAGGGGCAACAAAAAAATTGAGAGGTGCAAACCTCTGTGCCAAGATAGCCTCCATGGACTTTGTCATTTTGAATCAATGAAGTCACCAATAGATTCTTTATTCATGGAGTGGAGTCAACAGGTGAAAGGGATGCAGTCTGTTCTGTCACCAATCCTTTCTCACCATCAAGAACTGGTTGTAATTTTTTTCGTACAACCTAGGGAATATCTTCAACTTCGTCCCCGACAATGGTGCCAAAAATGTTAGCACTAGAAATTATTATTAAACTGCTTTAAGAACAAGCCTAATACCCATCAAGATTTGAAAAATTAAATTAATTTAAATTGGGTGGATCAACAAGAAAGAACAAGAAAGAGGGCAACAGTTTGACTGTAGATCAATGATCTACCATTGGGCATGGAGTCAAAACCACTCTGCAGATTGAAGGAAATCAAGCTAAATATCATGTTAAGAGATTATATGATGATGATTAGAAGAAATGAAACTGAACAAAAGAAGAATGTCTACTAAACAGAGATCCTCTTTGCATAATATACTGAAAAATGCTTGAACAAAAACAATGATTAACATACCATATACAATAGATCCTTTGTTGCTCAAGGATCCATTAATCAAAGGCATCCTTTGATCCTCAAAACCTACAATATATTCAATCAATAAGATAACAAAATAAATGGGAAAACAAAGAAGACAAGTTGAAAATCAACTCTCATGAATCTTTAATGACAAAAATGCTAATTACAATAGGCCCTCAGGTCTACAAATGAGCAACTAAATTGCTCCTCCAGCTCTTGGATCATGAATCCAACCCTTTACTTATCAAAGTCCACTTCATATATAGTGAATGATATATCTCTAATCTAAGGAGTTCTAAACCAAGGAGTTACATAGGATCCTCCTCCATTTAGGAGTCTGTTACAAAAGATTCCAACAAAAACATAACAAATTCCTATTTTTTTAGTTCTTGTCTATTGTGATAAATTCCTTTTGAAACAGGTCATGCTACTTGATATGGTGATAGAAAAAAATTCCCTCATGTCCAACTACCTCCTAGAAAACCATTTGAACCCTCTCAAAAAGGTGGCATCCCTCCTACAACTTGGATTTATCAAACTATTAGAGTTCACAGTGCCTTTGACAACATGCGCTGCGAACTTTCCTGTAGGTGATCATTTTCACTTTTCTTCCAAACCATGAACTAGGTCAGGATGAGTTTTTTTCAGAAATTCAATGGTAATATGGTGCTTCTCCACACCCAATTCAAGAAGAACCTAGATCATAATTCAAAAGTTATAATCAAAACATGACTCTGATGTGTGCTAATTGCTACAACTTCTGTTATGTCTGAATGTAGACTAGTGCTTTGTGAACCTGAGCTAGACTTAGAGGGAGGCATCTAGTCTTGAACAATATTCTACATCCAGTTCACAACACTAGTCTGCAGTGCCAATTTTCAAATTCTAGTAGCGTGATTCAAGGAAACTGTTAGATTTTGTTCCTTATAATAATCTTTGAAAATCATATTGAATGAAAGCGTCGAAGACAATGAAATATCCCCTGACACCTTTCCAAAGTGTAATGATGAGATATTAGTTTTTGGTTGAACTTATCCTCTTTCTACTTCTTAGGGTGACCTAGGTTCATATTTAAACAAGCTTCCAACAAATCCCTCTAAAACTATCGACCCTCTTGGTAACCCAGAAGGAAACACATCACATAGAGTGTACTGTAGAGTCTCAACCGAGATAGATCTATGGGTGGCTGCAATGCTCAAGTGCTTGCATCCCGGGAATGAGTGGGGATATGGGGTTGTACTTTGTGATCTTCATTTATTTACTATTTCATCCATCTGGATTTAATATATTGTTGTTCTTTATCCATGCATGTGAATCAACAGATCTAACTACTTCGTCAAGACATTCATCTAAGAGTTTACCATTGACAGAAAATACATAAACAATAAAAAAGTCACATAACACATGATCTACCATGGTTCACCCCCTCCTGGGCTACGTCCACAAATATTTGTCTCTCAATCTCTTTTATTATAGTTTCTCTGAGGTCATGGCACTATGTGCATTACATTCTCCAATCTTAAAATCTCAGCAGGCCCCTACGATCCCTGTGAGACTGACTAGATTTTAGTAGGATCCTAAGCCTATGATCTAACCCTCGAGATGGAGTTTCTTAACTTTCCTATAGCTCAATAAATTACAAAAATATGACAGATATTATGATCTTTCTCCTAGCTACACAAAACAATCCTCTTACATGTTATATCCTCCAAAACCACACATCTATATCTCTCTTCTCTTCTGCCTCGACCTAGACCTCCTAGGTACTTATTTATACTTATTCTTGGCTTATCAACCATTACAATATATTACCAAAACCCTAAAACTATCATGGTTAGATGTTCTTGCATGCACGCCTTGCATGCTTTCCTCCTTTGCATGCAAATTTACCTTGTACGTGCTTCTTTTCCCGCCAATTGTCTTTCTCCCACTTCGTGATTTTCTTTCCAAGAATAGCCTTTTCCCCAAAATGGGCCTCTTCCCAACATGCCCTCAACACTGACATGTGGCTCGTCCTGAGCCACCTTGGCTTTGCGTGTTCCCTTGACCACCTCTGCTAGACTATGGAACTTTCTTTCAAGTTCCCTTCCTCGTGATTGGACCTGCATGGCCTTTTACATGAGCACCTCTAATGCTTGCATTGTGATCTCCTCCTGGATCATTTCTATGAATTTTCCTGTTCTTGTGCCATGTTCTTCTTTTCCTCCTCCAACTACACGATAATCTCTACTTCTATCTCTTGGAGAGGTTCCATTTACACCTTTGACCTTGTTAGGTGACCCAAATAAAATGACCTGATGACCCCAGATTTGGTGGAGCCATCCTGCGCAACTGTCGTAAGCTTGGATGGCTATGATGATGATCTCAAAATTATGGCACGCATTATTCTAATTTCTCTGAGCTCAAAATTCGCTAAGTGTTGAATAACTGTTCCTTTTTCGCTCTTTACAGAATTTTTCGTGGTCATTTTTCACTTTTTGCGTCGATTTACGCCAACTTTACTTTTTAATGCGTGTTGTATTCTGATATCCGATGCGATAACTCCTGCACACAAATTTTTCTGTGTTTTTGTATTTTCTGTGGTTTGTATTTTTTTATTTTATTTTCTTCCTTTTTCTCTTTTTGTTTGGTTTTATCATTTTCTCTGTCTAGTATCTACTATGGTACACTATATACATACTTTCCTTATTGCGTTGTCCTTGTTTATACTTGGTAAGGTTGATTGTCCTTGTACAAATTTAGTCGACTTCCATTGATCATTCCCTTTAATTCAATTCCTACTAGATGTTTTAGTTGCACAAATCCTCCATCTGTGACATGATGGACTTCATATGGCCCTAGCCAATGCATTCTAAATTTTCCAAGATGGTGCAAAAAATTAATGTCATAGAGTCAAACTAGGTATCCTTCCTTGAAATACTTCTTCTTGATATGTCTGTCATGCCAAGCTTTATCTCTTGCTTTATATACCTCCTGATGAAATCCTGCTAGAATCCCATCCTCCTCCATTTCCATGAGCTGGTTTAGCCTTTCTTTTACTACACCTCATTCTGTCATGTTGTTAATTGCTGCGACGTGCAGACTGGGTACCAAAAATTCTAATGGTACCACTTCTTCATGTCCATACATCATATTGATTGGTGTCCATCCTATCAAATGTTTGCATGTAGTCATGTATTCCCATAATACTGTTGGTATATTCAAATCCAAATCGCCCCTGTTGACATTGCAAATATTATTTAAGGCATTCTCCAAAATCTTGTTGAAGGCTTCTACCATTCCATTTGCTTGAGGGTGGTATGGTGTAGTCTTCTGATGATAGACTTCAAACTCCTCAGTCATAGCCTTGATAGTGTTGTTGATGAAGTGAGTCCCTTGGCCACTCATCAAAATCCTTGGACATCCAAATCTAGTGATCACTTGTTCAAACAAGAAGTGTGTTGTTGTCTCTGTAGTACAATATTTTATTGGTGCTACTTCTTCCCATCTTGTTAAGTATTCTGTCACAGTAATGATGCACCTTGCTCCTGACCTCTTTGCTGGTGGGTTAATTGGTCCCACAAAGTCTATTTCCCATTTTTCTAATACTTTCAAGGTTACTTTTGGTCTTAGGGGAATCTCATCCCTTCTATTAGGTTTACCAAACCTCTGACAGACATCACACCTCTGGAAATAGTCCTTAGCATCTCTATGAATTGTTGGCCACCATAATCCTGCACGCAAGACCTTCTACACGATAGATTTTCCTGCATAATGTCCTTCAACTATTCCCTCATGAGCTTCTGCTAAAATTCTAGGCCTTTCATGCTCTAATACAGACATTATCAAAATGTTGTATGCGCCAATTTTGTACAAGTGTCATGAAATCAATTGATAGTTTGCAACTCTAACAACCAAATTTTTATTATGTGTGGTGTTAAACTTTTGTGGCGTAATCCCTGTACTCAAGTATTCAATGATGTCAGCAAAATATTCATCAACTATTTGTATTGAAAACAACTGCGCATCAATGAAGTTATCCTCTAAATCTATAGATTCCTCTCCACTGGTTACCCTTGACAGGTGATCAGGTCCTACATTCAACTTCCCTAGTTTGACTATCACATCAAAATCACATTTCTGAAGTAATAATAACCATCTATAGATTCTCCCCCCCAACACTGGCTTATTGACTAGGTACTTGAGGGAAGAATGGTTTGTGAACATCTTAAAATGTTTCCCAAGTAAATAGTGCCTAAACTTTTGCAGTGCATATACCATTGCCAAGCCTTCCCTTTCTGTAGTATTATAGTTTTGTTCTGATTTTGACAATTTTTTGCTAGAAAATGATATGGGATGGTCTACCTCCCCTTCTCCAGGCTGTGTCAGCATAGCTCTAAGTGCTATGGTTGATGCATCTACATGCACATGAAATGTATTTTCCCAATCTGGGAATACTAGAATAGGTGTTGTGGCCATATTCTCTTTCAAGGTGTCCAACCCTTGTTGATAGTCCTCATTCCACTAAAATTTGATATCTTTCTTTAGTCGTTTATCCATCGACGCAGTGATCTGTGCGTACCCTTTTATAAATTTTCTGTAATAACCTGTATGTCCAAATGTGTCTCTCAACCGCGACACTCATTTTGGTAGCGGAAAATTCACAATTACTACAATCTTTGCAGGATCCACTATTAGACCCTTTCTGGATATTGTATGACCCAATAAAATTCCAAAAGGTGTCCCAAATATGCATTTCTTAATGTTCAGGGATATCTGGCATTTTCTGCATCTTTCCAACATTAGCCTTAAAACTTCTACATCATCTTTCAACAGATTGTATACTATCCAACCATCCAGGTACACTTCTAAAACTGATGGATGAATTATTTGAATGCAACTATGAATACTCTTGAGAATATTGTTGGTGCATTCTTCAGTCAAAAAGGCATGAATCTGTATTGATAGGATCCCCATTTGGTGGAAAGGGTAGTCTTATACATGTCTTCTGGAACTATTTTGATTTGGTGGTAGCCTAAGAATCCATCTATAAATGAATATCCTTCCTGACCTCCCACATTCTCTAGGACTTCATCAGTAAAAGGGGCAGGGAAAGAGTCATGTAGGAAAGATACATTCAACTTCCTCAGGTCAACACATATCCTTATGCTTCCTTGCATATTCTCCTGAACTACCATAGGGCTTATCCATTTTGATTATTCTACTGGTTCTATGATCCATGCTTCCAACATCCTGTCGATTTATTCTCTTACTTTCTGCTTTATATTGGGTTTAGTCTGTAGGGTCTCTGTCTGATAGGTCTTGCCTTAGGTTTGAGATGTATCTTCATCTCACCTAACTCTCTTGCTATGACTTTCATTTATGTGAACGTTGTTGGGAATAGGTCATTATACTTGCGCAATAACTTTGTTATCCTTTACACTATTTGTTCATCCAATAGTCTCCAATGATGTCCATTTTGGGATTATCAGTTGCCCCAATGTTAACTTTATTCACCTTGATTGGCGCAACAAAAACTTTTGATTCCATAGATGGACCTTCCACCTCTTTTTCATCTTCAAATTATGTAATATGGATGTTGTGCGGGTCATCTTCATCTGGTGGCTCTTCTTCCACATGATAACATGATAGTAGTTCTTTGAATGTTTGTCTAATCTGTTGTTGATATTATGTTATAAGCTCAACCTCTGGTTCATAAAAAAATATCGCTCCTCTTCTCTGTTTGAGTGCTAAATCCATGTTGGGGTTCTCATGTTCAAATGGGAAAGTGACTATAAAATTTTGTTGTAATGTTGTCCATTCTACAGTGCCTCTGTGTAGTTCCTGGTCTACATACTAATTTTCTATAATTCCTTCCAATGTGTGGATGAAGTGATGAGGCCATACCTCTAGTGGTATCATCCTCCATAATGTTTTGTATTTCTCCAAGTGTTTTGCTGGTGTCCTTTGTCCATCATACCTCTGTATTTCATTTCTCTTATGCTTTGCGCTGAATATGATGCACACTAATCTTTTACATTTATACAAGTCTTGTATGTTTTCCTTATGTGCACCCCACCATCTTGCAGGTGTAGCCTTAAGTGCGATATCTAGGGATAAGAGCCTCTGATTATCTGATACTTCCTCCTCATATTTAATTAGGAACTCTTCTAAGTCATTTATGCCATGAAAATTAGGAGGTTCTCTGTTATTTGTACCCACCCATCTTACTGCTCACTCTATTCTTGTGCACCTTCTTGTAGATACCTCATGTAAGCGTAGTTTCCAATTCTTCAGTCATGTATCTGAATCGAAATCACATGAGGTGATACTTCTCCAACTGATTACCCCATATGTAGTTGGATCAATGTAATATTCTGTGCATGTGATGGTTCTGTATAGATGGTTGATTTCTTCTAAATCCAGACATGTCGGTTCCAAAAATATTTCGTCTTCAGATGGGTCCAAGGGTGAAATGACCCCGTATTCCCCTGAATCAAATGCCATCTTCCTTGTCTTCAAGTTGATTATAACTTGGTTATCAAATTCTCAATCCAGCCCAAGTAATGCTGGATATGGTGTTGTTCCATCTACTATTTCAATAACTTCGAAGTCTGCCTTAGTGCGCACTCCGTCCAAATCTATTGTCACTCCTTTCAACATCCCCATTGGAATAACTCTGTGCTAGTTCGCTAACTTCAGTTGAACTGGTGAGTAGCTTAACATTGGTTCTCCCATGCATTTCCGTGTCTTCTTTGGTAAGAAATTTACTTCAGATCCTAGGTCCAATATAACATCTCCCATGTTGAAATCTCCGATATTGGCATTCAATCTAAATTCTCTGCTTGTCCTCCTTGTATGGAGGTGATTGACTTTTTTCTATTCTAAATTCCCCTCTACTTCCATGTCACATATTTCTAACATATTTTGCAAAACTTTAACAGATGATGGATCATTCAGTACCTTAACACAAGATTGTAGAAACGAATTGATAGTACTTATTTGCGCTGTAATTTGTACTTCACTAGTGTGATCCATTGATAGGGAAATATCGTACATTGGTACGTTCTGAGCACACTGCGCAATTGATGTAGATGCAACATCTTTCTTGAGGAACTTCTGCCTTTCTTCTTTGAATATTTCTTTTTCTTTCCCCACATCAAATTGTTTCTGAGGTTCGGTGTTCTTCTTCACCCATTGGTTTTGTGCTAGATCCTGTCGTACTACGTCAGCTCCTGTTTTGGATCCTCCATGCGTAACTATGTTGATTTTTCTTCCAACATCCCTCGCTTCTGTAAAAATCCACTAAACATTTTGATTGTTCTAATTTCTCATTTCCTAAATTTTTTCCAATAATGTTGGAAATTTCTTTGTATCATGATCTATTGCGCGTCAATACATGCATGTCGCAGGTGGAAGTGGATATTCCCTTGCATAGTGTCCTGGCTATTGGAAGTTATGGCATACTATTGGACCTCTTCCTCTTTGAAATCCTCCTCTACCTCTATATCTAGTTCGATCTCCTCGCGGTGCATTATACTAAGGAATCTGATTATATTTCACGGGGTTATACTGTGGTTGTGCGTTATTATACTGGGGATGCATAGTGTTATACTGTTGTTGTGTAGTGTTGTATGGCAGTGGTACTTGGTTGAAATGAGGTGCAACTTGTCCTGTCATAATTTATGCTTGCGCCGTATAGTTATATGACGTTCTCTCCCTCATCAGATCCATTGTTCTACAATCTTTGTCATCATGACCCACTAAATTACAAAAGTTGCAATATGAAATCTTGGGTACTGTCTGATACTTTTGCATCATTGGACAATGATATGGATCATGTCCATGTGTTTTACATATATCACACCATGGTCCTCCTGTCAACAAAGGGTTTGGTAGCCCTGTTTCCATGTACCGTGTGAATGTTGGGCACTCATTCTTGTGGTGTCCTTTTGTCATGCATATGGTACACCAAAAAAATTCGCTTTTCTCTTTGCACTTATTACGGTTTAGTTGAAATGTGAGGTTCTTCATATCCTCCTTCATCTCCTCTATTGTTGTATCTTTCTTCTAATACTGGTTCTATTCCATTTGTAGGGATGCCTGTAGAGTCTTTGCTTGAGTTTGAAACTTCTGCTGCCTCAAAGGGTATTTCAGATGTGGTAATAGTGAGTTCACAAAGAGATGTCTATGCTACATGTCATTCATGACATACTTCAATTTACTCTTCAACTGTTTGAACCTCTGATTGATCTCCCAAACAGATTCACCTGGTTTTTATCTCATTTCAATCATCTCGTTCATGTCCTTATACTTTGAGCTAGGCTTCTGAAATTCATTTATCAATAGCTTCTTGACATCTACAATCATCCTTGTTGTTCCTGGTCAACTATTTGCAGCTAAGCTCATGTACCAATCCAGTTCGTGGTCTCTTAACATGATAACTAATTGCGCAAGTTTTGTATCCTCATCTATGATCTTCTTTGCTTCCCAAATCTTCTCATAGATAAACACGTACTTTTCAGGATCCTCTAATGCCTCTCCCTCAAATTCTAGTAACCTAATGGTGGGATCATGTCCTGCCATCTTTAACGGTGATGAACTACGACCTTCGCGCGGTGTAGATACTTGACTACTACTTCTTGAACTAGCTCCTATATTTGCTGCTCCTTGTGCAAATGTACTTCCTGCTGTGTTTCTTACACTAAAATTTGGTTGTCTAAGCAATGGTGTTCTTTCTAGTGTAAGGGTTTATGGGTTCCACACTGATATTGACATGGATCCTCTAATGCCTCTCCCTTGAATTCTGGTAACCTAATGGTGGGATAGTGTCCTTCCATATTTAACGGTGATGAACTACGACCTCCGTACAGTGTAGATACTTGAATAATACTTCCTGAACTGGCTCCTCCAGTTGTTGCTCCTTGTGTAGATGTAATTTCTATTGTGTTTCTTCCACTAAAATTCAATTGTTTAAATGGTGGTGTTCTTTCTGGTGTATTAGTCGCACATGGGTTTATGGGTTCCACACTAAAACTGACATGGATAGGATTTATGCCTTATGTTACTGCCCTTGGGCCTCTAGTCTCCCTCTCATATGTTGCACACAATATTTCCTCAATCTCCTCCACATCCCGAAGATCCTCTACCTCTTATTCATCACTTTCCAAGCTCTCTCTCTCTGCTATGGCTCTCTTCTTATTGTTTATATTATATTGGTAGGGTACTCCACTGTGCATTTTTCCAACTGTTGCCATGATCTGCTTGATCTAATCTTCCTCCATCATGATTGGGTCCAAGGCCTCCTCCTTCTTTCCTTTATCCATTTCTTCCTCAATTTATTCAGCGCTTGTCAGTGCTTCCCCCCTTCCCCCATGCACGCAGGGAAGTTTAGATGTTCGACTCCATAGTCATTACACCTTTGTTATACAGTAACATCTTTATGGAAGTACAAAATGACCTAATATACCTTCCTCGTGGTCCTCTTAGAAACTCTTTCTCTGCTGCGCTATAAGATTTCACAATGGCTACTGCAAATTTTGTGATAAATCCTACAATAATACTATCTAACCAGAAATCTACTGCACACATGAATTTGTTATCAAATTGTTGTAACTTCACGATCTCCACAAGGTTCCACACTCTAGCTGTCTGATCCGATTTTTTCCGTGGTAGTCTTTCAACCTCAATATCCACTCCTACAACACATGTGGGAAATCATGGAAAAATACTTCATGTAAGTCGCTAAATATATACTTGTCCAGATATTTGCACGGTGTTATGTTAGGGTTTCTATTGTCTTTTTGCACAAACTCCAACTCCTTTTTTTTCAACCAGATTTCGATCTCTTCCTTCGTTGGATTCCATGGTCTGAACATCCCCTTCTATATTTTCATTCTTTTAATTCTTCTTCAACAAATCTCATTCACTCAGTCCCATTCTGTTCTAGCTAGCAACAAAACCATTTGTTGGTTGAAATTATCCTCTTTCTACTTCTTAGGGTGACCTAGGTTCAGATCTAAAAAAGCTTCCAACAAATCCCTCTAAAAATATCGACTCTCCTGGTAACCCAGAAGGAAACAGATCACACAGAGTGTACTGCGCAGTCTCACCTGAGATAGTTCTATGGGTGGCTACAATGCTCAGGTTCTTGCAACCTAGGAATGAGTGGGGATCTAGGGTTGTACTTTTTGATCTTCATTTATTTACTATTTCATCCAGTTGGATTTAATATACTGTCATTCTTTACCCATGCATGTGAATCAACATATCTAACTACTGCATCAAGACATTCATCTAATAGTTTACCATTGACAGAAAATACGTAAACAATAAACAAGTCACATAGCACATGATCTACCGCGGTTCACCCCCTCCTGAGATACGTCCACAAATATTTCGCTCTCAAGCTCTTTTATTATAATTTCTTCGAGGTCATGGCATTGCACGCATTACATTCTCCAGTCTTACAATCTCAGTAGTCCCCTACGATCCCTACGAGGCTGAATAGATCGCACTAGGCTCCTCAACCTGTGATCTAACCCTTAGGATGGAGTTTCTCAAATTTCCTATAGCTCAAAAACTTACAAAAAGATGATAGATCTTACGATCTTTCTCCTAGCTACACAAAACAATCCTCTCTTACATGTTAGAGCCTCCAAAACCACACATCTATATCTCTCTTCTCTTCCATCCCTGACCTAAACCTCCCAGGTACTTATTTATATTTATTCTTGGCTTATCAACCATTACAATATATTACCAAAACCCTAACCCTAGCATGGTTAGGTATTCTTGCATGCATGCCTTGCATGCTTTCCTCCTTTGCATGCGACTTTACCTTGTACGTGTTTCTTTTCCTGCTAGTTGTCTTTATCCCACTTCATGCTTTTCTTTCCAAAAATAACCTTTTCCCCAAAATGGGCTTGCACCCAACATTAGTGAAATGAGGTACTTCTTAGTGCACTATGAACTTTTTTAGGTGATTTGGAATCAAATCGATCTGACCTCAGACTTGACCTCTAAACGGTTGGAAAATGACATAATGGAAACTTGTGTACATCTTTGAGACAAGGCATATCATGATGATGATATTTTTTAGACCAAGAGTGTGACCCATGAGGACCCTTATTCTCCTCATGATGATAAATAATACCATGACAATAAGGCTCTAAACCAAGACTAAAACAAGACTATGCTTATGAAAAAATCAAAGAATTGAGTTATGACATGAAATATAACCCAAAGCCTAAGACTTAAAAACCCTAGACTCAAAACAAGGAAAAACCAAAGTGTTTTGACCCCTACGCATCCTATGTGCTAACATGAGTATTTTAGTGGATTGTAGCAGCAGAGAAGTCATTTGAAGAATTGAAGAAGAGAATAACAACACAACCAATATTAGCATTACCAGATTGTAACAAAGTGTTTCAGGTTGATTGTGACGCTAGTCGGACAATAATCAGAGCAATTCTAAGTCAAGAAGGCAGACCCATCGCATTTTTCAGCGAGAAGATGAATGAGTTCAAAAATAAGTACTATGTTTATGATCAAGAATTTATGCTATTGTGAAAGCCTTGAAGAAATGGTGACATTATATACTGCTGAAGGAGTTTGTCTTGTTCATGGATCACAAATATCCGCAGTACATTAACAACCAAGGTAAGTTGAATCAAAAGCATACTAAATGGATAGAATTATTGCAAAGTTATTCTTTTTTGTTGAAACATAGGTTCAGGAAATACAATAAGGTAGTTGATGCATTAAGTCTGAGGACAATGTTACTTAATACCATTATGGTAGAAGTGGTAAGTCTAAATTGTCTAAAGACATTGTATGAAGAAGATGCAAATTTCTCAGAAGCTTGGAAGGCATGTAAGGAGCCTTGAAGTTTAGACATAACATTGTATCTGGATTACCATATCCAAGAAGGGTTTTTGTTTAAAAACCAACAGTTGTGTATTCCCAGAAGTTCCATAAGGCTGAATCTCATTAAAGAGTTGCATAATGGTGGTTTAGGAGGACATTTTGGTTTTGATAAAACCACATCCTTGGTGAAGGAGAGACATTTTTGGCCCAACATTAATAAAGATGTCTGAAAGTTTGTTGAAGGTTGTAGGATCTATCAACTAGCAAAAGGAAAAATTCAGAACACGAGACTCTATACTCCATTACTAGAACCTAAAGGACCTTGGAAGGATATCAGTATGTATTTTTTCTTAGGATTACCTATGATCCAAAGAAAACATGAATAAAAAATGGTAGTTGTGGATAGGTTTTAAAAAATGGCACACTTCATAGCATGTAAGAAGACTAGTGATGCTAGTGAAGTAGCTGCACTAATTTTCAATGAGGTGGTTAGATTGCATGGATTACCATGGAGCATTACTTCAGATCGAGATATAATATTCCTTGGGCATTTTTGGAGGACACTATAGAAAAATTTAGGGTCATATTTGTTATACAGTTTGGCATATCATCCTCAAACAAACGGTCAGACAGAATTAGTGAACAAGAGTCTAGGAAATTTGTTGAGAAGTTTAAGTGGAGAGAATCCTAGTTAATGGGATTTGGTATTATCTTAAGATGAATTCACATATAACTATTCGTTGAACAGATCTAAGGGAAATAGTCCATTTCATATTTTTTATGGACAACCACCAAAAGGTGTGGTAGATTTAGTTGAATTTCCATATTTAGAAGGCAAGAAGAGTGATGATGCGAATGATTTTGTGGACAATATGCATGAATTACAAGAATAGGTAAAGAAGAAATTACAGATCAGCAATGATAGTTATAAACAAAAAGAAAATCAACATAGGAGACATAAGGTATTCCGAGAGGGTGATTTATGTTACACATCAAAATTACTCACTTTAATAGTGTCGCAAGTGTCGTCATTACAAAGGTCGCAAGTGTCGCATTTTTCTCACAGGGTCACAAGTGTCGCATGTTGCTCACAAGTGTCGCAAACATCAAACAAAGCATACTGCCATGATGCCTATGTCGTGCCTATAATGACATGAGAAGGACACTTGAAACACCTCAAACATTTGATTTGGAAGAGGAGAAATGAGTCAACAGGCTTGAAAACCTTTTGCCATCTGAAAGCACCTCAAAAACTGAGTTTTTGGAGGGGAGCGCTC